>BHFT01054032.1:0-14962 GCA_004320025.1 Laticauda laticaudata
AGAAGCCTGATGATGGCAGATGAGATTCTGCTGAAACGTTGCTACAACTTTAAAAGCACTACAATGACGTGGGAGAAAACCCGAGGGAAGCTGAACAGCACACATGTAAGTACCCGCGAAAACTTAAAAAAACAAATATATGTGTGTTTGTTTGTTTGTGTGTGTGTGTTTTTAATTGAACTGGGGCAAGTAGCTCCAGACTAGAGGTTAGAGATGTAACAGATCAAGCAGGTTGGCTTCTGTAGAGCCTGGTACTCTGTCCAAACTCACCCAAATATCACTACAAATACAAACAGCAATAATAATGAGACAGTTATTTAGGGAGCATGTAAGCATAGAATATGTTTGAAAACACCTACAATTCCCTAAGTTATGACAAATCCCAGAACAGAGTAAAAACTATCAAAGCACTGTTAAACATCCGAAGTATTTAGGTAGGTATTCATATACTTATGTATATAGATAAGTATACATAACTTAAAACCAGTCACCATTCAAAGTTACAATGGACCTCTCGGGGACCTTACAACCTGGATTCAAAATTCTGATGATTCCCCCCAGTAACATGACCACACTTCAGGCGCTCAGCAAGACAGTTGCATTCACTACCACTTGCAGTGTTCCGTGATGACGTGACTGCATTTTATGACATTTTTGCAAAAAAAAACCCATTTACTTACAACTTTTAGCAAACTATGGATTTGCGTAACGATCGCAGTGTACGCTTAACGACAGTTGCAAAAAAGGTCATAACATTGGATTGGTAGTGAGTGACCCAATGTATGATAATCACAAATTAGGACTGTGATGTGCAAGCTTCATCACAGGTAATTCAAGGACTACCTGCATATATTTGGGGATAACTTATAGATAAGAAAGATAGGAAGGAATGCCTGAAAGGGTTTTGACTTATTAAGTTGCAGGTTTACAGACATTTGACTGCTCTTCCTGGATACATTCCTAGCCCATCCAGCACCTACTTTATTCAAGGAAAAAATATCATTAATTTAAAGAAACTCACTTCAAAGTAATTATACACGTAAGTGCCTTGTTACATAACATAAAATATTTTATTTATATTCACAACTAAAAGAGGAAACGTTTTAAAAATTCAATTGTGTAATATCTGAAATATATTACAGCAGAGGCATAACAATAGGATACTTCAATATTGTTAACACCATCAGTAGCCTTAAGCAAGACAACTGCTAGCATTTTTTCACCTTCAATTACAAGTACAAACATTGCTAAATTCTACCCCAATTTCCAGACTGCAATAGGATCTGTAATTGAAAAGATCACTAATTATGCGATGTTTCAGTACTAAGCCTACAGGGGATCGCCTATAACAACAATCGCCTCATTCAATAATTTAAGTTTTCAAACTAAGCTTCAACTAAAATAAGATTTGTGCTGTTTTATTACTCGGAACAGAAACGTAATTATGACTTCTACCAGTTAAATGCTGCGAATTTCAGATTTCAAGGATGCAATTTTAAAAATTACCACTCAGAGAACTGGATGCATTTAAGAGCTTGTGGAATAGCTTTCTTTGTTTCTTATACTAGAACTACTTGGCAAAAATCTTTATTGTGGAAACTAAGCAGCACATTGAGTTAAAACTATCATGAGGGTTAATGTTATCCATCAGTTGAGGAATTTAAAGACCAGATGATGACAGAAATGTCTATATCATCAGAAGAGTCATTCTGTCTTCCCAAGTTAACATATGGTGAACCAGATTCTTAAAAAAAAAAAAAAAACATTTATTGAAAAGANATTCTTAAAAAAAAAAAAAAAACATTTATTGAAAAGAACAGACTTTGGAAGAGTATGGGCACTTTACCACATCCGTAAATGAATACCAGGCATTTGTTTAAACTGGTTCCCCAAAATAACACAAAAATACACAATTTCTTAATTTGTATCTTAAAAACGAGTGTCTTTCCTTTTCATCCTTCCTTGTGCAGCATTTTGAACATCAAATTGACCAGTCCTGCATTATTAAAAGTAACATCTAAATGAAACTATAGTTTCCAGTGTAAGGGAGATCTGCTTGACTGCTAGCCTGCACAGGAGTTTGTCGTCTTCTATCGTGTTTCCACTTTTCTATGTCTTCTTTTTTATATCTGGCTGCTGCCTGTTTCTTTGCTTTCGTGTCCTTTAATTTTATGTATTGAACAGTCACTTTTGTTTTAATACTGGCTTTACGTTGTCTCACTGCCAGAAGGAACAGATAGACAATTAGCATTTTTCAAAGCAAATTATAATGGTTATTTAATATTTCTATGGACATATGCACCAAATTAGAAAAACTCAGTGCACAATTAAAAAAAAACAAATCCTGCCTTCCTCTCATCCCACTGAAGATTATACAGCTGAGTTTCAATAATCTCAATTTATGATAAGCAATCAGAGCCTCCTGGTGGTCACTATAACAGACACAGACTATCATTTTATTATGAAATTATTTGATCTCACAACTGTGAAAGACAGGTTGATATAATAGTGAGTTAATCTTCAGCTGTCTTTTACCTGGCCCATCTGTCTTCAACAGCATTTCTCACCCACCTTCACCACTTTCAACCTTCTCTTACCCAAGCATACATATATATATGTATATTGCATTTATACCTCATATAGTCCTAATTGTCTCCTGGAAATTTAAAATCACCTCTTAATCAAAACCACTCCTCTCATAAGTCCATGGGAAAAAAAGTGGAAAATAAAAAGTTATCAAACATATTTCAAAATGTGGTCCAGTAGGAGAGCCCTCAATACAAAATAAGCGTTTTCATAGTTGCTGTTTTATTGGAGAACAATAAGGCTAGGGAAGAAAAGGTAGGAAAGAAACACAATGCCAAAAAAAAGCCACAATGCAGATAATATGCACAAACAGAGCAGACAGCATGACACACTGACAAGAGTTAACTTCTTTCATGATGTAACAGGCAGGTTGATGAATCTGAACAGCTGGCTAGTTTTGAAAAATACAGGCTAAATCTTCACCATCCCTTTGATAGTTCACCACTTAGCAGACTTTATTGCACCTATAAATATGTTCTACGTACGTTCATAATTTTCATGTCAGCTTACAATATACACTGAAGCATTCGTAAAAATTTCAATTATTTGGAATATGGAATATCAAAATCTATAGCTTTGAAAGCAACAGTAATAATAAGCAGTACTAGAGTATTAGCGTAAACATCCTATGTATTCACAGTTTAAATGCAAAGTTTATGAAGGGATCAAAGAAGGGATGGGATCTTTCCAGAAATAATATACTGGGATTTCATACCATTCCAATCAGAAAAAAAATGAAGGGGTAGCCTATGTAACAGTTGTAGATAAATACAGGGAGCTTTTGAATTAAAAATACTAGTACATATATAGGTGAAGATGGGTATAATTACTATGGAGGAAATAGAAAATATCTGTAAAAATAAAAGCTACATCTGAGTTTCAAAGGAGCTAACAGATGTCATCTCTGATCTTTGAGAAACCATGGATAAAACACAGGACCAGAAAAGGACAAATGCTCTTATCTTCAAAAAGAGAGGGATAATTACTGATCGGTCAGCAAAACTTTGAAATGATTAAGCACTCAGTTGGTGAGCACTGAAAAACAATACATTGACTAGCAAAAGGTATCACAGGTTTATTAAAAATAAATCACCACAAACCTACCTGATATTTACTTTTCCAATAAAGGGAACAGTTTGATTGACCACAGGTTAGTGGTCAGTTAAATTACAGAAATAATGAACATTGACTTCAAATGTTTGATGAAGCCTCTAATAAAGACCATGGCAGTATGGAGATGCTTGAACAACTATACCCCCCAAGTATGCATGACTGCGTGTCAGAACTAGAAGCTTGGGTGCAACACCACTAGACTTTGCTCGAGGTCTTTTCCTGGTCAACATGTAGTACAGTAATTTTAGCTGATTTGGATGAATGATCATATTGAATGATTATCAAATTTGCAGATGACACAGGTGGAGGAGGAGAAGCTTCTTAAAAAACAACATAAAGATCAAGATTCAGGAAGTTCTTGACAAATTGAACCTATAGTCCTGAGCAGCCATATTTGCAAAAATAATTAGTGTGTCTTGGTGGGTCATATGGCAAACATGAACTAAAATGGTGATGCAGCTACAAAAAACCAAATGCAATCCTAGACATCATTAACAGATATATGACAAGAAAATCCTTGTTCCTGTCTATTCAGAATTTATCATATTATAGCTATAAACTGTATCCTGCAAAGTATTTTAGGAAGAGCAATACTAAACTGGACATTGTCCAGAAAAATCACATGGCTGATATCATATTCTGGAAGAAAAAGTTTATGAAGCACTGGGAAAAGATAGAGAAAAGATAAATGCAGGAAGATATAACTATCTTTAGTTTATCTAAATGACTCTGAAAACCTGGCATTTTCCTTAGGCCTTGATTTGGGCTGGATGGCAAGTCTCTTATAGGATTCTCTATAATAATCTGAATAATTTTTCTTAGGGATGTACATCCTTTCCTTTATTATCACTCTTATTATTGTTTTTGTGCTGTACAGTGGCCAGAGTTTTTATGGGTGAGTAGGTGGGTGGGTGGGTAAAAAAATGAATGAATGAATATTTCTGAGTTCTTCGAGAAGACAGGCCAAGAACCAATGTGTTTAAATTGCTACAAATAGATTTTAGTTGGACAACAGAAAAGATGCAATGATGAGGGTCAATAGAATAGACTACTTTGCAAGATGGGGAACTACTTCACTGGAAATATTTAAACAATGGATGTATGGCCATCTTTTGAATATGCTGCAGCAATGGCTTCTGAGCACAAAACTGGATGATGACCAAGATCTCTTTCAACCCTATATTCTAAGAATCTGCATGAAATAGCATTACTATATAAAACAAAACAAAACGAAATGAGATTAATGAAAGAGGCTAGTAATAGGAATTTACTTACCTTCCCAAACAAGTGGGGCTTCTTCTTCAGCCGAAGATGTACTCTCTTTTGCAGCAATAAAATAAGTTGGAAAGACATTTCAGAATGCTCAATAGTATGAAATAAGGTTATGTATGCCTCAAAGAACCTGTATTTCTGTGTATGTCAAAATCCAATAATGTGATTTGTTTTTTATTAAATTAAAAGATACAAAAATTCTGATTCTCTTAAATACATTCCTAAAGTACAGAACAATATTTTCAACAAACATAATACAGTAATCTTAGACATTAGATTTTTATACATTAAAATATTGTCTGCAGTTACCTTGATCCATGTGCACATGAACAATTTAATGTCTTAAAACCCCTGAATTCCAACTGTATTCTTCAAAATGAAAAGTTAAAATACAATAGTCTTAAAAGAGATACACACTATTCCTTAGGAGTAAATATTTATATGAACCAGTTGCTGATTCCTCCAGCAGCATCCTCAGGTGAGTGTCAAAAAAACAAAAGAAACAAGTACAACTTTTGCAGCATAGTAGAGCTAAATTCACGCTGCTACAACTGCCGTCTCGATTTTTTCAATGCTCTCTAGGATGTTACCTCATGTTTTTTTAAATATTGTCCTCATGTGGGAAATCTATTTTTGTACATAAACATGAAGACAATGTAGATATGATATACTGCTAACAGCGTTCATGTGTCCATGTTCTCAGGTTACCACATCACAGATTGCTGAAAATTCTATATGTTAACATCAAAAGACTTTAAAAATACATTGAATAGTAATTTAAATCATTTTGATCATATTCCACTAATATCATTCAGGCATTCATATGATGAGATTTATGTCCTTATCGCCATTCTGAAGAAGCACCAGATAATACAGCTTCCAAGGTTTAGCTTATCTGAACTATAGAGCTCTCACTTTACCAAACATGGTGAAAAAGATGAACCTCTATAAAAAACTAAGTTCAATTACATGCCTCAGCATGACAATATTGGCTGATCAGTCTTAGTTCCACAATTCTGTAAAGTGAAATTATCAGTACTGAAGAAGGTATAATACTGAAAGACAAATTTAATTTTAGTAAATGCTTCTGAGGAAAGAACTGCATAATCTCAATCTTCTCAATTTTTTGCTTTGTATTAACTGCTTTCACTTTACTTTCTTCTGATAAGAATGAGGTTGATGTTCTATTTTCAGACTGTTTTGATGCAAGCTTGATTCAATATCTTTGTGAGCAAATAGATTTTACCACAATCTGGAAAATTTAACATTAACTTCAGTATTAAACAACTTTCTTCCATAAATGTGAAAACTTCAATAATATTGCAAATAGCACACTTTTATGTTTATCAGCCACTTCTTAGCAACTGTGGTGGGGGAAATTGGGGAATAAAGATCTAGTAGAAAAAACCCTAATATAGAGGGATGTTCTAAACTCCCTTTTAGGGGACATATCAGTTTCCCACATTGTGGGTGATACAAAATTTAGGCTTAATGTGACAAAATTGCAGAAAAGAAGTACAAAACTGATAGAAATATGAGTGTATACCATAACATTTTTTACATTTACTCAATTTGAATCCATTTAACACAAGTTTGGTTTGGTAGAACAAAATGATTTAAAATTGATATAAAACGTTGACCAACGTTGTGGTGAATTATATTACATTACTAATAGGTTGCTCTATAACAGGGATGTTAAACTCGATTTCATTGATGGCTGCATCAAGGTTGTGTTTCACCTTGGGAGGGCAGGGGAGGCAGGTGGTATGGCCATCTCGACATCACTCGAGACTCTGCATTTGGCCACAACAGCCAAAAATGGAGCATGGGCGAGCCGCATGCGGCCTCCCCAACCTCCATTTTTGCTGACAGAGGCACCATGGGGTGATCCTTTGCTGATTCCAAGGTAGGCCCATGGGCCAAATCTAAGCACCCCACAGGCCGGATCCAACCCACACACCTTGAGTTTGACACCTCTGCCCTATAGCTTGAAGAGAAGTCAGTGAGCCCACATTGTGTAGTAATGGGCAAACTATATTTCAGAGGGAAAATAGTACAATATTGGTAACAAACTTTAACATAGATTTTACATAAATGAAGCAATACTGCTTTGGTAAAGGTTTCTTTTAAACTCTGATCTAAAATGTTGATATCTTCTGGTCATGAGGGACATAAAACATGGGCTTGGTAGAACAAACAGAACAAAACAGGTGCAAAGTTTTGGAACAGGCTGTGTATTGAAACCAAATTTGGAGTTTCGAGTTATCTGCTTCTTTTTTTATTAATACTAAAACATGGAACAATCAACGAAGCTTGAGGCTGAATTTTGTTGATTTGAAGAAGTAAAAAGGAAAGTCCTCCCACCGCATAATTCATTACAAGATGTTGTGAAAGCTAGTCATTTAGTTGGCTCCACAAAGGGACTATACATTTTTTGCTGGCTTTATGCCTCTTTCAGAGTATGAAGAAGATGAAATCCAGAGGATAAAATACTTGGAAGAAGACAACAGTATTATATTCATGTCCTGCTCATGTGCTTCCCAGTAATACCTGACTGATCACTGTGGAACTAATTCTTTGTTTTATCCAATATCCATTTTATATGCAGACATGAAATTTCCTTATTTCAGTTTCTGGAAGCTTGGAAAATGCTTTGCTTTCATTTATCCATCCAAATGAGATTTTTATACCATATTCTACATGCAATCTTTTTTTAAAATCTTCCTTGATCATATCATTTTGAGAAATACATAATGTGCTGTAGGTTTCTCGATCAAATTCTAAATTTTAATATAAAAACCCCTTCAGGAAAAGGCACGATTGTCAAAATAAAATAAAATAATGTACAGACTTGGCACACTTCGGTTCTTGGCACCTACCTTTTACAGAGCCCATATATTAATAAAATTATTCTTACATGGCTCTCACCTTGCTTCTTTGTTTGAATGAAGACTTCTCTTGCCTTTTAAAATCATTCTCCTAGCAATCTTTTCCCATCTTTCCAATCCAGGTTTTCAATAAATCCTGATTTATATTTCAAATATTCAGTTTTTCCTGCAACTTTAATCTTATATGTTTGTACATTAAAGTGGTCAGAAAAGTAGCAATTTGTATATTATTTTTCTTGTTCACTCTAATTTGTTCTAAAGATGAGAGAAAGCATATTCAGCCCAATTAAAGTAACCACATCAAATATTTTTCAAATAATTTGCTTCACATTATAAGCAGCAGTGTCCTTGTGTTCAATATAGGGTGTTGTTTTTTTTTGACACTATAAAAATTAGTTGATTGCCAAGAACTGAAACAGATTTTAAACAGTACTTAATGTAAACAGATTATAAAATTAATTTACATTATACAATCTAAGATAAATAATCACAGGAAATCTAAAGGTGTATAGATGATGCATGGTGAAGTAAATCAGTCCTAAATGTTTCTTAATATTATCAAAATATAATATTTATAAAGAAATTATCAGGGAATGAGAATTATCTATCCAAGAAGTAGAATGGCAGTCCTAAGTGCTACTTAAGAAGAGTAAATGTAGTATAAAAACATTTATGTCAGCATCTCAAACCATTACTTCAGGATTGATTATATCTTCCCTATGATAGCACTCATGTGTGAACTTTAATGCCTGATTAGATCTAAGTAATATCTAATTAATCTAATCTTAATTAATTCATCTCAATTTAATTTTAGATTAATTAGATCTGATGAGGTGGCTCAGTGGCTAAGACATTGAGCTTGTCGATCAGCAAAGTCAGCAGTTCGGCAGTTTAAATCCCTAGCGCTGCGTAATGGAGTGAGCTCCCATTACTTGTCCCAGCTTCTGCCAACCTAGCAGTTCGAAAGCACGTAAAAATGCAAATAGAAAAATAGGGACCACTTTGATGAGAAGATAACAGTGTTCCCTCCACATTTGGCATTTAGTCATGCCTCAGCATGACCATGGAGACGTCTTCAGACAGCAGTGGCTCTCGGCTTTGTAACAGAGATGAACACCGTCCCCCAGAGCTAGAAACGACTAACACATATGTGTGAGGGGAACCTTCACCTTAATATAATTATTATTTTTAATATAGTATGAAACTCTACAGATGGTTCCCAGTAGGGCAGTAAAATGGATTACCTATAGCTTAAAAAGCTACACTTAGTTGGATATTGCTGGTATACACATCTGAATTTCTTTTAAAAAAAAGAGGGTAAAAAGGAGATCTGTGTGTGCTAGCTGAAATCCAAAAGACATTGAATGTTAGCCACAAAATGTTAGGTAAAATAAAAACAGGAAAGAAGATGTGGGCAACTAAGTTTCTAAAAATACATATAATGTGCAGGAAAGGAATTAGGTTCAAATGATGTGCACTGTGAAGTTATTATCCATTTGTCTTACATAATCTAACTCCATTCCAAATTCTGCCTAGGTTACGATCTTCCTACTAAGGACAGCTATCCATCTGAAATGAAGTCCAGGGAAGAATAAATGCTTCCAAAATTAAGCATTTAATTAGCCATAGTCTCATTTTTAAAAGAAATTTTCCATACAGTACTACATATTAAGAAGATACAACATGAAACAAACTTTGAATCAGCAAGCTAAGCACTCAGACCTGAACTAGAATATTATAGAAAGAACAGTAGAACTATAATAGTCGGTGATGAAAGAAATCAAAGTGTATCACACTGGTCCAGAATGCTGTGGTCTGTGCAATGTTGAATGCATCTATAATGCATGTTATACCTCTGTTGTGCAAGTTGTACTGGCTCATTTCCTTTAGGTGCCAATTCATGGTAGTAGTTATTACCTTTAAGCCTACATGGCACAGGAGCAGGTAATTTGCGGGACTATCTCTTCCTAAGGACCCCTGTCTTCCCCACCATACCCAATACGACAGGCATACTCTTGGTCCCTTCCTTTAAATGCTGCCATCTTATGGGACCTAGAAAATGTTTCTTCTCCTGTCCTCCAAAGATCAAGCAGGCCCCTATCTTTTGATCTTCCAAAAAGCACTTAAGATCTGGTGGTTTTCCTTAGTATTGAGGTGAGGTTGAAACTGATAAACCTGTTGAGAGCTGCATGGGAAAGTTTAGCTGTAGTGCCAGGTCTTTTTTGTTTGTTTGTTTGTCTTAATGCTTTCCTTTCACTGCTGATATATAGGAATAATTTTAGAATCACAACATAAGGAAACAAGTGTTGATGTACAGAATCATATATATTCAAACTTTTTAATATTTGAGCAAATTTGAAGCTAGGTTTCATCTGGGTGCCTGGTTGGGGTGTGTTTGAACTGGAGGTATCAGGGGGAGTCTGTTTGGTGTTTTGCCTGGCTTGTGGAACAACTCCCCCGATATCCTCCCAGCTCAAATACACCCCTAACCAGGCACCCAGATGAAACCTAGCTTCCTAAAATAGATGATAGCCATCCTTTTACACTTCCGAAAAGCCAAAAGCTGCAACAGAAAAACCCTCCTAATACACAGAAACACAAATGTTTTGCAGACAATCAAACCCACAAAACCAGACAGGAAGAAACGAAGTTGAACACCAATTCAAGCAAACTCCCAGAGGACCAATCAAAACAATCAGACCAAGAACTCCCAACCAATCAGGATGAAGAAAAAACCATGCTCTGGCACAAACAGTATGCAGATGAAGATTTGCCGAACACGTTGGCTTACAAACTTTAAAAGCACACTATGGATGATGTGGATATATACTATACATATATATGTGTGTTTTTTTTTCAGCTTTCCTTGCGGGTATTATCCCATGTCAATTTGTAGTGCTTTTAAAGTTCTAGCAACCGTTCAAGAAAGAATCTCATTCTGCCATCAACATCAGGCTTCTGTATGGATTTGTGGTTTCCTCACAGCCTTTTGGTTTAAATTCGAGGCTGGGCCTTTCTTGAACTTGGCTGGGAGTCTTGGTCTTGTCGTTCAACCTAGGACTTGGAGTTTGATTGATTTGGTGTTTCTGGTTTTCTTCTGTCTGTTTTTGTGGCTTTTGGATTAGCTGGCAACGACTTCTGTTCCTGTTTTGAGGCTTTCAGTGCAGCTTGGCTTCCGTGTGAAAGCGAACGGCTGCTATCTCATTTAAGGAAGCCAGGTTTTCCACCTGGGTGCGCTTGTGGGGGGGTGGTTCGAGCTGGAGGCATCAAGAAGGGAGGTATGTTTGTGCCTCAGGGTGTTTGCCTGTCTTGTGGTGTGAGATATTTCTATTTTGAGATGTGCAGGCTTCCCAAATGATTGACGAGTCTGGTGGAAATCATTGTCTTCTATTCATTTTGCCTTTCAGGTCCCCTTTTTTTTTTTTTTTTTCAATGCTCTAATGGATTCTCTGCATGATTCCTGTGGCTGGGGGGTTTTCTAAATACGTGGCTACTGGGTTTTTTTAGTGGCCATTTGACAGTTTGGATGGTTGTGTACCTGGTGGTTTTCCATTGTGTTGGACTATGTGAGGCGAGGTGGTTGTTTCCAGCTTTTTTTTTTTTTCAAAAATCAACTGGCATTTTTTGGTGTTCATTCCAGGCGGGTAACTTAATTTTCTTCTATGGTCTGTCCAAATGTAAAAATGTGGCCGGGCAATAGATGCACAGGGAACTTCGTATATGCTTGGTTTTTCGCTCAGGTCAATTTTTGGGGTCTTTGGGGTTTCTAAACGGAAATGGCTTGCTATTTTTCTTTTTTCTGTCCCTGTTTTTGAAAGCAAGTTTTTGAGATGTGATGCCTGTTGGCAGTATCTTACTGATTTTTAATCTGTAGTATCCTCTTATTGTAGGGCAAAATCAGCTGTTTTCCATAGTTTCTGTTGATTCTTCTAGGTCACTGTATTCGTTGGTGTGTTTTTTTTTGGTGGGATCAAGTTTGGTGTTTTGTTTTTTTGTGGAAGCCAGTTGGCTGTCAATACTTCCAGTCAGGGTGGCCTAGTTCAGTCCTTTATATTGTCTTGTCTGCCAGGCTTTGGTTTCCTGGTACTTTAGTGTTTTAAGCCACGGAATTTAATCTGTGCTGGGTGGTGGTGGATTGGGGCGTTGAGGGTAGCGGTTTGGTGTGTGTTTTCCTCCTGGTACTAATGGTGTGTCCCAGTGTGCCATCCCTGTTTGCTTTTGGTAGATTAGTCATCTAGGAATGGGTAAGTTGTTTTGTTTATTTTCCCATTTTCCACATGGTGGAACTTGATTTTGGGGTGCTGTGCTGTTTTAGGTTGTGTTAAGGATAATTTGTTTAGGGTTTTCCCTCTTTTTCCATGGGCCAAATCACAAATGTGTTCCATTCGATGTTCTTAAGCCCATGAGGTTTGGGTTTCTGGGTGGCATCACCAGGGCCTCTGGATTTTCGGAATTCTTCCATGTCAACAGGTTTGCAATGAACCTGGGTGACAGGTGGTGATCCATAGGGGCTCCTTCCAATTTGCCGTCTTGTAATCTTTGTTCCTTTGTATAATGAAAATATGTGTTGGTTGAAGGCAGTGTTCTGTTAGTTTCCATGAAGGTCTTACATCAAACCCGGCGCCAAACACTCTGAGCACAAAAACAGACCTTCCCTCTTATGCCTCCAGCCTTGAACACCCCCCCACGCAGCAACCTAGGTTGAAGTACCTGGCTTTCCCTAATGGAATAGCAGCGTCCTTTTTTCACATGAAGCCAAGCTTGCACTGTTAAGCCTCTCAACAAACAGGTAACAGATGTGTTTGCCAGCGCAATCAAGCCACAGAAACAGTACAGAGAAAACCAGATAACACCAATCATTCAAACTCCAAGTCCAGTGAACCAGACCCCACATGACTTCCCCAGCCAATCAGGATAGGCCAGCCTTTCGAATTTTTGACCAAAGGCTGTTTTTTAGACTCACATCTCCATAACATGAAGCTGATGATTGGCAGATTGAGGGTTAATGCCTGCTGAAACGTTTGCTTAGAAAACTTTTTAAAAAAAAGCAACTACATGAATGGTACGTGCGGATAATACCTGAAGGAAGCCTGAACAGCACACTAATGTTAAAGTACCCACGAAAGACTTTTCAAAAAACATATATATATATATATATAGATTCATATTCGGGTTTTTTTTTTAAATTTTTAATTTAAATATTTGTTTTTTTTAATAGAAAAAAACACCCCATGCCACAGAATCTCTCATCAGAAAGGAAGCCATTAGAATTGAAAAAAAGACCCTGAAAGCATCGAATAGAGAGATGATTTCCACCAGACTGTCAACATTTGGAAGCCTGCACCTCTCAATAGAAAAGATTCTCCAACACCAGGAATAAGCCAGGCAAAACACCTGGGCACAACAACACAAAACTCCCTTGATACCTCTCACGCTCAAACACAATCCCAAACCTAGGCAACCCAGATGAAACCTAGCTTCCCCTAATTAGATTAATAGCCATGCCTTCAGCGAAGCAAGGCTGCACTGAAAGCCTGCCAACACAAGGAACACAGTGTTGCAAGCCAATCATAAGCCACAAAACAGACAGAAAAGAAACAGAAAACCACCAAATTCTCAAACTAAAAACCTTCCAAAGTCCCAATGAACACAGACCCCACGGCTTCCCTAAGGCCAATCAGAATGGACCCAGCCTCAATTTGCAACTAGGACTAACCTCAATAGCAGGAAGCGCTGATGATGGCAGATGAGATCTGCTGTAAAACGTTGCTACATTACTCTACAACTTTAACAGAACTACAATGACGTGGGATAATACCCGAAGGAAGCTAAACAGCACATATATATATAATATATATATAATTTATTTATTGACTTAATTTATTTAAAACATTTTTACAGCCACTATCTTAAACCAGACTTTGGGCATCTCACAAAGAAAGATAAGTCTGTTTTAAGATAGGTGGCTGTAAAAATGTTTTAAATAAATTAAGTCAATAAATAAATTTTACTGCAGATTTTATATATGTTGTTCAAGTTACTTTTTCAATTTAAGTTTGGTTTAATTGAGTTGTTTTCATAAAGATAAATTTTCATAAAGATGAGTAACTGTTCACATTTACAGATACTAGTTAAATTAAACAAAATTACTTACATTTTTAAGGACACATTATTTCTTTCTGGAATAAATTAATGGCAACATTTTTGCATCCTACCTCAGTCTCACTTTGTTCTGCATGCCATCAGCCCCGCCTACCTGTTTGTAAACACTCTCGCTTATGCCGTTCATTCCAAGCCTTGACCTTGCAGGACTTGCTGCAAGTGAAGATCTCAAAACAATGTTGACAAGGTGTAAGGGTCACACCAACAGATCGTCCACATTGATAGCAGTATTTAAAGAAGAGCAATCTGTTTTTAAAAAATGTGGTTACAAGAAAGATCAGGGATGTAACATGTAAACTTTTTAGAACACACACATAACAAAGAAATTTGCTCAAATATTAAAAAGTTGGAATATATATGATTCTGTACATCAACACTTGTTTCCCTATGTTGTGATTCTAAAATTATTCCAATAATTTCCTATCATATGCCCGTTCTGTCTCTTAATCTTCTAATTAATCTCCCCCGAATTAAGATCCCCCAAATTAATATCTTATGGGCTTGTCAATATACACAGTTAAAAAGAAACTTTTACCAGTGCTTATTTTCTTAATATTTTTCAGCTAATCATTTTTACATCACACTCAAAAGTTTGTTTAGAGAGATTGGAGGAATGCACAATAAACCACTTTTTGCACTTTATGTCAATGTGTATGTATGTATATATTCTTGCACTGGCACAAAGCTGAAAACACCAGCCTGAGGATGGCGAGTGGGACCTCCGAAACGTTGCCAAGATACTCTTAATCTTACACGGGAAACGACCCGAACACACCTAGACCTACACACACATATATATATTATACACATATACACATACACATACACATGGACGCATGCACACACACACACACACACACATACACATATGGTATTCAGCTTTGTTCGGGTATTTTCCCATGTCATCATAGTTGTGCTTTTAAAGTTGTAGCAACGTTTTG
>BHFT01054033.1:0-16134 GCA_004320025.1 Laticauda laticaudata
AAAAAAAAAAAAAAGACAGCAATTCAATTCCCATTGTTAATTGACAGTTTCTTATCATAAAAATTTTGGGAGGTTAAAATATAGTTCATTCAAAAAGAGGTTTTTTTTTTCAATTGCTATGACTGAAAAACTGAAAAAATGATTACCATTTGTTATATATATTAACAAACAAATCTTCCCTGGGAAATTAGTTTTACCTATACAAATTCATTCTTGATAAGAATACTGAATATTAATCTTTAAAATATTTGTATTGCTCTGCAGGTCACACACATACAAATACACAGAGAAGAAAAACTCAGGCATTTATTTCTGAAGTATTTGTTCTTTTTCTCTTTGCTTTTAATGCTGTCCAAAGTTTAGTTTTCTTTTTAACTGTTTCTAACTCAGGAAGACTACACCTGCCAGAACACTCTACAAGATTTCATGTAACAAAACTAACCAAGGAGAAGTTATGAAAAAAAAAATCTGAGAAGGAAGTAAGATCTGAAATGATAGAAAAAGTCATTCTCCTTAGTCTACCTCTTTAATCTATCTGTGTCCAGTTCAATTTTGGACACACGTTTCTTCCTTTTCACATAAAAACCCCATAGAAGGTAAAAATTACACCTATTGATTGTTAAGTAGAAAGCTATGAAAAGAGGTTTCAGAGGTATTTGTCACCGCTGTGTTGGGTGGGAGAGATCTAAGGGTTTTGAATTGTGGCTTTTCTGCACAAGTCTTAAATCTTCTGCACAAGTCTTAAACTGAGAGGAAAAAAGAGATATAAGAAACCAATAGGCAGACAGTCATTTATGAGAAATCCCACAACTTTCAGTATTGCATTGTGTACCAAGATCAAATAAAAAACAATGATAATACCATGAAATGTTTACTGATGAAAATTTCACTGTTTTCTTGCATTGCAAAGGTAAAAAAAAAAATCCCACTCAAATCGAGCTTGACTCTTGGTGACTTCAAGTAGATGTTATTGCAATAATAAGTGGGGTTTTTTCCAACTTTCAAGCCCAACTTTCACTTCTGGGATATCCGTATGAAATTCCATCTGCTTCTACTAAGCAGATCCTAATTCATTTTTTCAGTTAGGCACTGTCACCACCTGTAAGCTATTATCCTGATTTCACAGATTAATAATAAAAACTGCCCTTTTACACAAATTTATTAAAGCAGAATATTTAAAGCATTTTACTGTTACATATTATATCATATTCATTATGTATTTACTCATCATTAAATTTATGGACACATTTTTTCTGCTTACCTAGTGAAAAGGGAATAAATGCTTCTTTCTTGACAAACTGTCCTGAGTTGTCCAAAAATCTTTCAGGACAAAACATTTCAGGGTTATTCCAGTATTTTTCATCAAAATGTACAGAATAGAGATTTGTGATTACAGTAGTGCCTTGAGGGATAGAATAACCACGGACGACTGTATCCTTAGAAGTTGCATGAAAAATACCTAATGGAACTATATTACAGAACCTTAAAATTTCATGTAGCACTGCCTCGGTATATGGCATTTTACACTTATCTTCTAAGCATGCTGTTTTGTTGGGACCAATGACTAAGTCAATTTCTTTATGCACATGTCCTGTTAAAAGAAAAAGCTTTTAGACAGTATGTAAGCATCTACATTATGTGTAACCCATAAGATTGGTACTTACATATGAAATTTCAATGTAAGATTAAGAAAGGTTTTTTTAAAAAAAGATTATCACTTGAACATTTGTGGACTGTACAGAACTGTGTGGTTGTTGTTTCTCTTACATTTAAAGCTTTTTCTCTCTAGTGAGGTATGTATATAAACTCTATGTAGATTATATAATCAACCCGGAAGATAATTATGCTTTTGAGAAATAGCTGAAAATTCAGAAATGTTGAACATTCCAGACTCATTTTGTGTCTTGCATTAATAAAGTCTCTCTACGAACTCTTTCTGATCCCCAGCTCCTTGATACTTTTAACTTAAGATTTCATGGAGCCTTTGAGTACAAAATATATGTTATATCATCAAGCTATGAGCTCTCTTCCAGTTCCTATATTAAAAAAATATTGCATGAGGGACTATAAGCTCATCCAAATTTTATCTTGGGACTGAAACAACGTCCATTCTCATATTACTTCATTAAAAGGCATTCAGTTTAATATAGTAGTAACTCTGTGATGTCAGACTGGTACACCTCTTTCTTTCATTATTTTGATTTTTTATTTATTAACAGAAGTTTCAACACAATGTTTTAAAACATGATTATTACTTTATAAATATATTAAATCGTATATTTTATTATAAAAAGCTAGAATAAATTATTTCAAACCATTTTTCATATAGTGACGTATATATCACAGGAATCCCTAGACAACATCTTGTCTACAAATATTATATTGTTTAGTAATATTAAAAACAAAATTCATCACATGGTTGGTATCCACAAATACTTTCCTCCACTAAGGTAATCAACTTTAAAGAGGTCTTATGTTTTCAACATTTTTTAGTCCTACAAGCAAAACTATCTGACAACATACCACCTGTGCTCTTATGACAGTCACAGATTTTCTTTAACATTTCAAATATTTCATAATCTCTTAACCAAATTTGATGCTTCCTGATAGATTCTATAATCTGTTAAAGATTGTAATTCTATATTCCTTCTGTCATGTAATTCTGTATATTCTTCTTAGCATATCAAGAAAGAAATGCAAAGTTGCCTACATAGCCAATCTGTACCCATTTTGCACTTGTCAGAATTTGTTTTGCTATATGTCAAGGTAGGGCAAGAAGACACATACACACACACATACATATATATGTCAAGTTTAGTATACAAGGTCAATAATTTATGTCAAATAATATTAGTTGCAATTTATTCCCCAAAATACCAGCAAGAACTGATTGATGGTGGCCAAAGAAGCCCAAACTTCTCATCAAAACAACTTCACCAGTTCAATAATTTGATATGTTACTGTTTTAATATATCCTCCGAATTTCAGAAATTTTAGAAAAAAAAAGAAACCCAAATTTTTAATTTGAAGGTGGGCTACGGTATGGTTATAAATTGTATTAAAAGTAGTAGTAGAAAAATGATGTTCTTAGTTATCATTACATGCAAATTTTTCATCATATCAACTGCATTATTACTTACCTTGAATATTAGGATAAAGAGCCATGAACAAGACTGCCCATCTTAGAACATTTGTTGTAGTTTCTGTTCCAGCAATTATGAGTTCTCCAACTGAAAAGATTAAATTTTCCATTGAAAATACAGATTCCGGATCATTTTTATTCTTATCCATTTCATCTAAATATACATCTACAAAATGTCGCGGTGCTTGAGGCTTCCTGTTCTGTGAGAAGCGCTGAATAAGGTGGAGTAAAAAAGTATAGACTTCAGCAGCATTTCTAAAAAGTTGTTGATGTTTTCCAAAGGGTAAGTTACCAATCCATGGGAAAGCATTGTATAAAAATACTGAAGCGCTGGCAGCCAATTCAATATTTTCACTGAATATTTCCATCATATGCTGAAATTCAGTGTCTTCATAGGTAAATCGTTCTCCAAAAATAATTAAGTTAGTAATGTTTGAAACTGCGTTTGTTATCAAGTACTTTAGATCAAAAGCCTTGCCTTTGTAAGTATCAATGGCATCAAGAAAAATAATTGATTCTTCTGTTATTTTGCTTTCAAAGGACTTTCCACAATATCCAAAATTTCGAAAGCTAGTAACTGCTAATTTGCGATGCTCTATCCAACCTCTGCCATATCTTGCATTCAGCAAACCTGAAACATGCAACATATTTATATATTTAATTCATAATTATCTGTTATAAATTTATTTTATTATCATCTATTACCTTTATTTTTTTCAGGTTTTTTTTTTGCCAAAAATAGTAAACTATTAACTATTAAGAACATAATTTCTATGTTTTGATTTGAAATTATTCTACTCAATGACTCAATTTTTGTATCTATCTTTGTATCTGGGGGAAAATGGGCATCTTTAAGCAATTGCTATAATAAATTTACCATAAAGTTGCAAAAAAAGAGAGGACATTTTCAATGAAGAAATCTCTTTCATTAAATAATTATCTTAAACTATCTTACTGTCTACAAAGTAGTCCCATTAAAAAAAAACAAAAAGCTATACAGGATCATAAAGAAAAATGCATGCCCCTGAAATGATACTTCTAATCAATTAATACACAGGAGGACAATAGTATTAAAATCATGCATTACTATAATTCAATGATGCCAGCCAAATACATGAATGGCATCTATTAAAAAGAGAAAAAGTAAATTCTACTTGAGGACTAAATTAGAGAAGGGTTTCTATACTGATGTTCTTATATAACCTTATAACGAGGTACCACATATTTGCAGTTTGCAGTTTTGGCCATAGTATCAGAAACACCTAGCCTGAAGAGTCTGTTTTGTTATTCATTTTCTGATAAGGCTATGTGTTTGCATGCCTTAACTTTGTTTCTTCACATGAATCCATAACCTACCCAATCTCTAGTAACCCTTTTGGGCTAACCCAATTTATACAACTTTGTGAGTTGTATATGACTAATTTCCTGCCATTTGTCCTCAATATCTTTGTTCCCTCTTTTTTCTTCATGATCATCAATTTGTTGCCTGTTGCTGTACTGTTAAAGACTGTGGCTTTCTGTTTTTTGTAGTTTGACTTCTGGTATCATCATCCTTTTGGTTCTTTTGGCTTAGGAATCCATAAAACTTTTTTTAAATGCCCAATAGCCCAAAGGTTTAAGGTGTAAAGACCTCAGAAGGATTGAAAATGTGTGTTTAGGTTGAAAGATTGCTTACTTTCTAAGCACATCCTGGTTATTCTTGTGCCAAGTTTGACATTTTATCCTTCTAGTCTATCTTCACTCTCCACCTATACACTGGGTTTTAACTTTTAGTTTTATAGTTTTATCAAAAGTGAGTTAGGTTTCATATTATCTAGCTAACTTTTCTTTTACTTAATATATCTTATGAAGTTTGGGGAATCATATGTCAAAGAGAAGTGGGATGCAACACAAGAATGCACATGTTCCATAGATATGTATGCATTGTGAGGAAATCATATTTGAGATAGACTGTTGTTTGGCATATGTGGACCATATTGTGACTCAAATCAAGATTCATCTTCCCTGGCCTGGGAACTCCAACTGCAGCAACCTCAACTTGCATTGCTTGTAAGCCTTTGGTCTAATTTGGTATCTCAAATCAAGGTGCCAACAAAATATGTACATTCAAGACTGTGTTTTTTTTTCAGAATAAAAGAAAAGATTATAGACAGATCTCAAAACAATTCTGTTATGCAATAAACTTCTATTAAAAAAAAATCACTGATGACAACGAACATACCTCCCATTTTTGTCAGCTTCTTGAACAAAGGCAGAGAAGGCCTATCTGAAAAAACTTCACCTTGCTGAACAAGGCATTCTTTTATTGCATCATAGCCATTCAGTACAATAGTTGATATGCCTCCGAGATCAAGACTAAAGATCTTAAGAAATTTAAAAAAAACTGCATATAAAAGATATATTAATATTCTCATTCATTTGTATTTTCCAAATTCCACAGATTATTTCTAGAAACACTAAATTATTCAGCCAATCGTCTCTTTGCCTAAGATTATTACCACCACAGAAACACAAACACTACACACAGTGAGTGTCCTATCTGTTTTTATCTTCCAGTAAAAAGTTACTTTGACTTTTTCTCCCCCTCACAACTCTATATCCCAGCTCTCAACTGGTTGCTTAAAATGTTCATTCAAAGCATCAGCAGAGAAGAAAAGCGGTTTGATCCTTATTGCATACTTTAGCCAGTTTGAAAAAAAATAGGATTTTGTCTTAAAAAATCTAGAGAATTCGGTAGCTGGCAGTTTTAACTTTATATTGGACAAATCTGTTTGGAGGACAATTTATTGAAACAGATGGTCGGTCTGTGAGTGTGTTCTATTTTATTACTGAAATACAATACAAAGCAAACCATAGTCTAGTAAGTCTCTCATGTTGTGTGCAGATAGTCCTCAATTTACAACAATTCAGTTAGTGACTGTCCAAAGTTACAATGGCACTGAAAAAAGTGACTTCTTATGACCATTTTTCACATGACCGTTGCAGCATCCCCATGTCTTACATTTAGATGCTTGACAACTGGTTCATATTTATGACTCTTGCAGTGTCCCAGGGTCATGTGATCAGCTATTGTGACCTTCTGACAAGCAAAATCAATGGGAAAGCCAGGCTCACTTAAGAGCAGTGCTATTAAATTAACAACTTAAGTGGTTCACTTAACAAATGGGTCAAGAAAAGTTGTAAAATGGGGCAAAACTCAACCAATCTCTCACTTAGCAACATCAATTCTGGATTCAATTGAGGTCATAAGTCAAGGATTACCTGTACAACGAAGTACAAAGAAATTACATTCTGACCTGTGTACCAGCAATTATAAAATGACATATTCAGAATTATATCCTGGCTGAACCAGCAAGTTAATCATATATAGACTGTACAGTGTTACTCCTGAAATTCCCTCTGCCCCTCGGGACCCCCAGCTAAAAAGTGATAAAAATGCACCCAAAATCACGGACATAACAGCCTACGCTTTTTTTCTTCTTCATTTTAAGCTTGTCCTTGCAACGCCTGTTTTCAGCTTCGTTGCCCTTAGAAACAAGAAGCAATAATCCCGATAAAGTCCTGCAGCCCAATTTCGCCAAACATGCAAAGCCAAACCGGGCATCCTCCAATAGGCTGCAGAACAACTCCCATCCCCAGCAAAGTCAAAAAGATAAGCAGGGATGGGAGTTGTAGTCCAACCTATGCGGCGTGCAGCTGACCGGAGAAAGCTTGAAAGGCTGCGACACGAGGCCCGAACCCTTTTGATCCGCCGCGGTCCCTCCGAACCTACTTGTCCGTACAGCTGACTTTGCCTCTTCATGTAGACGTGAGGCTGCTCCGTGGCCAGGGAATGGATACTGCCGATGAGAGGGAGCCCCGCCGGACCAGGCGGAAAGCCAGCGGGTCTCTTCTGCTTCAGCAGCTGCCTCACGACCAGCGCCAGCACAAGGAAGAGCAGCGCCGCGCCGGTAGCCAAACCCACCAGCAGCCCCTCGGACCACATTCCTCCCTCCCGGCCTCTCCTAGGCCTGTGGCTAATTGTCAACACAAAGAGTCCAACCTCCGAACGCCCTCGATGCCTTCTTGCTCCTTTTTAATAGGAGGCCGGAACTGCTTGTCAAGCCACGGCGAGCCGGATTGGTCGGTTCTTCTCACCCGGTGGCGCTGCTTTCCCGCTTACACCTCGGCGTCCGGACTGCAAATTCTACCCGTGGAATTTCGTCAAGCTGGGACATCTTAGCCTGGTGTTGCAATGGAGTGAAGGTCCCCCTCCGAGCCAATGCCAAAGCTACTCTCCCGCTGTCCCGCCCCTTTACTTTGGACAGGCTTTCCCAATAAACAAAGCGGCTTATGTAACAGTTACGGCGTTTCTGAGAACCTCTTTAAATAGGGTGGAGAACGCCCTAGATTAGAAGGTGTGCGAGGAGAGGATGCGTCTTCCTGACGCTCGTTTTGAAATCTCAGGACTTCCCAACAGCTTCACTTCTTTGGGTTTTGGACGTGTCTGAAGTGTCCCGAAGAGCTTTGGGCAGCTAATAGTGTGGTCTGGTCAGCCCATGGTGGTTGTGTGCTATTTCCTGCCTAATTTAATCGTCGTTCTTGTTAATTACGTTTTCTTTTGTGAGTTCGAAGTGGATACAAATAACGAGGCTGCAGAAATAAATGTTTGCCCCTCTTCAAGAAACCGTTTTAAATCGATATATATGTGTGTGTGTGTGTGTGTGTATGTGTTTAAGTTTTCGCGGGTACTTACATGTGTGCTGTTCAGCTTCCTTCGGGTATTATCCCACGTCATTGTAGTTTGTGCTTTCAAGTTGTCAGCAACGTTTTCAGGAGAATCTTCATCTGCCATCCTCAGGCCTTCGTGTTGAGTTCTGTCTGTGAGTCAGCTATCAATGTTACTTTATTGTGATAGCCTGACTCACAGACGAACTCAACACAGAAGCCTTGATGAATGCAATGAGATTCTGCCGGAACGTTGCTACAACTTAAACACTACAATAACTACAATGACGTGGGATAATACCCAAAGGAAGCTGAACAGCACACATGTAAGTACCCGCGAAAACTTAAAAAAACTTATATATATATGTGTGTGTGTGTGTGTATATTCTGTTTCTTCATCTTTCAAACTTTTTATTTTGCGACATGTTATCTGCACAGCCTTGAAACAGGCTGCACTTTTCAAGTCGAACGCTTAAAAGTTCAGCCATAACACAGAATATGTTTCATCTATTCTGTGGGTAAGCACAGGAAATTCTTGTGTGAATGAAAAAAATATGCTATTTTTTAATTGAAATGAGAACAGCTTCATGGCACCCAAATATATTTTATTTAAAATATTAATGCATGCTGATATGATCTGAAATATTTACTCTTTACCTTAATATAAAAGAGGGGGGAGGGTTTGGTTTTACCTATTACTGAAAGAATTATGGAACTGCCACCTCAAATCTTTATAGAATACTGTCCTTCGCTCGTTCTCTCTTTTTATTTCCTTTTGCTTTGAAAAATTACTGAAAGAGATTTTGGATGGAAAGATAAGTTATTCAGTTATGCTCTTTAGATATTCATGAATCATACCCCCGCCCCAACCATTAGTTATAAATATGCTATTGTTTATTCTTCTAAAATACTTTTGAGTTGAACAGTTACCAATATATAAACTAGTCCTATGACTAAGATGAAAGCAGTATCTGGTGCTTGCATGCAGATGTATGCTTGTGCAAAGCCAGTTTGATCCAGTATTAAGGCATTTGGCTGGAAAGCAAGAGATTGTGAGTTCTAGTCTTGTCTAAGGTATGAAAGCTGGCTAGGTAACTTTGGGCCAATCACTCAGTGACATCAAGTTTGGGCAGCAACTTGGTCAGTCATTTCCAGTTAAAAAGCAGACTGTGCTAGGAACTAAAAACAATTAGTATTCTTGCATCAAGATTCTCCTATATAAAGTATAGGCAAGGCATGGTTTACCTTTTGATGGCCTAAACATGGGGCTGGGAATTGGACAAAATTTGTTTTAGCAGTGATACAAAATAGGTGATAAAACAAAATTTTGGAACGCAATACTCATGATCCATGGCATAATATTTCTGTTTTCATTTTTTAAAAATTCTTTGATTCTTTTTTTTGATGTTCTTGATTTGCTTCTGAAATCATTATTGTAAAATAGATAATTATTTGACAAGGTGCTGGTACAAGACAATTCTTGAAACATCAGCAGTGCAGTGGTGGTATTCAAATTTTTTTTACTATTGGTCCTTTGGGCATGGCATGATGGGTGTGGTGGGGCTTGGTGGGCATGGCTTGGTGGGCATGGCAGGGGAAGGGTACTGTAAAATCCCCATTCCTTCCCCACTCCACTAACCTGCTTTCCAGCTCCATTCTCCTGTGCAGGGCAACAAAAGAAGACCCAGCTGATCAGCTGGGACTCAGGAGGCAGAGAATAGATGAGAGCGGAGACAGTCAGAGATGGTATTGGCCAGTTCTCTGAACTACTCAAAATTTCCGCTACTGGTTCTCCAGAACCTGTCAGAATTGGCTGAATACCACTTCTGCAGCAGTAGCAATTACTAATTTGATGGGTTATTTAGGCAACATTTTCCCAATCAGAGAAAGTATTGCAGAAATATTCTATCAAATTAGTGATTTTTTAATCAAATGTCTCTCATGGTAGGCTATGCCTTCAAAGCTCTCCTTGTATCTCAGAATGCATTCATCATACAAGCACACATGTTTTAATGTATCCAATTCACACAAAAGAAGGGATTAAGGAACATAAACATTCTAAACTGTGAAAGTGCCCTGAGACACGATCAAAGGCAGCCTTGAAAAAAAATAGTTCTGACAAAGATCTAGAGGTCAGAGTTGAATCTGATGACAAGAAAGAGTTTGACATTTAATTGAACTCAGAGATAATTAATAGAAGGAAAGTGTCAGAAAATAATCATAAAAACATTAGTCAGAAGGAAATGAAGAAAAGGGTAAAAGCAAAAGGAAGGGAATAAAGCTAAAGAAAAAAAATGATAGTTAAACATTCTGAAGCAAGTTTAGAAAAGTCTACAAACATGTTTATGGCAACAATAAGATGTGACCCTTTTTGAGTCACATAAACCAATTTGGGAAGGGGGTGCATTAATTAGGTGAAAAAAAATTGAGGTTGTAAATGTATGGAAAGAAAACAGGACCTAGGCACAAGTGACTGAACTGTCAGGTGTCATGGCATTAGTCACCTTGGTAGACTACCTTGTGTGGTCCTTGAAGGAGTGTTGTAATGATGAGGCAGTCGAGGTGTTTGATCATGATCAACTGAATCATGATGAACTTTATTGGAGTCTAGTCTTGTATTTATACACATTTTTAGTTATCCTCCATCATTGATTAACTTTGGTTACTGCTTAACTTTCGTTACTGTTTAGCATAATAGTAATTAACACAATTAATTATCTCTAGCTAATTAATTAAACATATCTCTAACATGTTTACTTCCTCTCTCTAATCCTCCTTTAGATTAGTGACTTTGTTTGCCTGAGTTGTATTTGCTTGTAAACATTCTTTATCTGAGGTTTGCCATCCGAGATAAGAACATTCCTGCAATTACAACTCTACAGTGGAGGACTACACTATAGTAGGGCACTTTCCTGCCCTATCAGTTCTCTTGACAGCTTTTGAGACCATAGCATCTTGTTGGACTGCCTAAAAGGATGCAGATGACACTCGCACGTGAAAACTTCAGTCAAGGCTGGAAATGCCATGGAAAGCTTGAACCGGGGGCTATCAGAATCTGAGGCTAAAATTGGTTAGGCTCAAGAAAAAATGGAAATGCATTTCAGTAAATATTGCTCATTTGAATTCCTCGCCTAATTTCAAAATCAGAAGGGAAGGAAAATACCCAATTTCATTTGAAACAAAAAAAGGAAGGAAAACGATGCTCAAAAATGATTCATTGCATGTTTGCTTTGTTTACTATTAGTGCTTCATAATGACATAATCATTACTAATTGAGGATTTTTAGAGACTTGAATCCTTGCTTACTGCTTTTTAGTTTTGATCTAAATAGAAAATATTAACTTTTTATTATTTATGGATTTATTCCAATGGCCCAACTTGTTGACAATCTTCAAGACCTGTTCGGATCAGACAGCATTAAAAATTTAATAAATAAGTGAATAAAAGCATATGCATATTTATTCAGACACTTTTTTCTGTTTAACATGATTGTTGCTGATATGAGGTTTAATTTTGTGGATGTTATTTATTTATTTATTTATTCATTTTCTCTTACAAGTTTTAATTATGATTTGTATAGCTACCCTGAGCACTGTTCCTGGTGGAAACACAACAGGACAATGTAATGAATAATGAGATGTAACAGAAACTGCAGGACAGCCATTGTTTTTTTAAAAAGCCTCTTCATAGCTATGTAAGTCACTGTTCCATATTGTGGCACACTATTTTGATTAAACATTGAAGGAATTTCATACACAACCTGCACACTGATGAAGAACTCCTACTGAAGGGATTAAATCCAAAAGCAAAAGTTTGAAGAGCGCTCATTTTCTGTTTGAGTGCTTCCATAACCACATTCAGGTAGTCCTCGACTTATAACAGTTCATTTAGTGACCATTCAAAGGTACAATGTCATTGAAAAAAAGTGACTTATGGCTGTTTTTCACATTTCAAACTGTTGCAGCAACGCCATAGTCACATGATCAAAATTCAGATGCTTAGCAACTGACTCCTATTTATGACAATTGCAGTGTCCTGAGTCATGTGATCACCTTTTGCAACCTTCTGACAAGCAAAGTCAATGGGGAATCCAGATTCACTTAACAACCAGGTTATTAACTTAATAAATGCAATTATTCACTTCACAACTGCTGCAAGAAAAGTTGTAAAATGAGGCAAAACTCACTTAACAAATGTTTCATTTAGTAACATAAATTTTGGGCACAATTGTGGTCATAAAACTAGGGCTACCTGTACCAAGGTTGCAATTTTTTTTGAGGTCTCTGTGTCCAAACTGCTAACTATAGTTATCTGTGAATATACTTCTAAAAGGACATGTGCAACATTGACCAATTGAGTTGCAAGAAACCAGAGGTACTTAATATCCAGACTTCAAAGAAAAAAAAATCTAAATTAAAGCATATTTACATTTTTCCCAGCCATCTTGGCAAAAGTGTTTAATCTGTCCAGAGAAATACAGTATGAAACTCTCAAGAGTCACAGAGTGTCTCTTTTCTATTTAAACGATTAGATATTGCTCCTACATCTTATCAATGAAATGAAATAATTCATTACGGCTTTGTTTAGTTTGGCACAATTGCATCTTGATTTAATGAATGCTCCACAATTCCTTTCAGCATGAGGCTGCCTAGTTATTATGAAATCTACCTGACTTTCTCTCCCTTTCCTGGCTCTCCTTTAATGATTTAATTATGAAGAGATATAAACTCTTTCCAGGACTTTAACTTTCCATGAAAGTTATCCCATCTTCTGGATTTACAGGAAATTCTATCTATCTATCTATCTATCTATCTATCTATCTATCTATCTATCTATCTATCTATCTATCTATCTATCTATTTATTATCTATTTATTTTCTACCTTTATTATTTTTATAAATAACTCAAGATGGCAAACATACTTAATACTCCTTTCTCATCCTATTTGCTCCAAAACAACAACCATGTGAAGTGAATTGGGCTGAGAGTGAGTGACTGGCCCAAAATCACCCAGCCGGTTTTCATGCCTAAAATGGGACTAGATCTCACAGTGTCCTGGTTTCTAGACTGTAACCTTAACCATTAAGCTGGTTCTTATATTACATTATATCACTTCACTTCAACAGTGAGATGGTCAACGTATAAATTTAATAAATAAATACTATATCACAATACACAATAAACAATAGTTTATGCTATTAGATGATAGATATAGATATAGGTATAGATATAGGTATAATCTACAGATATATTCAATATATTAGATGTGCTGCAAGACACTTGTGTATCTTTGTGTCTTTCTGTAAAAGAAAACAAAATAGCATTGAGTTACTCCATTTGATGTCCAATGAAATGAACAATCAAAATTTGAAATTCTGTGGTATACCTGGGCAGCTGCCATCTGACCAGATAAGCACTTCTATTCTGGATATTGATAACATCACCGGGAAAAGTGCTGTGACAATGTAAAAGCTATTTCATTACTGATATATTACTATAGTGCTGGCAGAATCCTTTTGTACACTGATGAGTTTTGATCTAAGTTTTAGTAGCACGAGAACTGTTCAGGAGAGGAATATGACGTATGGTTTTAAAGGTTCCTTAAACTTTTTTTACCATGACTACCCTGAGTTTTCATAAATTTACCTGAGATATACCACCAAAAAATTGCCATCTCTCTACCTCTATCTCTGTCTCTTCTTTCGTGCACACAGTATATCTGTTTGTCTATACCTGTCTACTTACCTACCTACCATATCTACTTACCTACCTACCTACCATCCATTTGTCATTTCATTCATCCACCCATTCACTCATCCACCTGCCCACCTATCCATCCATCCATCCACTCTATTTGTCTATTCATCAAATGAATTCAGCTAGGGAACTCTCCCCCACCCCAGGCTTTCGCAACTTCAAGAAATTCATTATTTCACCTATGAAAAATGTTAACCTGCTGCTTTTCTTATTTGTGGCACAGATTTTTAAAGCACAACCACGTTGTCTTTCTAAAAATTGCCCAGGTGAAATTATCTGAATCTGCTTTACTGGCCCTCTCAGAACTATTAGTATTTTCTTGTTGAAAGTATATTCCACGTTTTCCTCAAATACTCAAGGTGGCTTCCATGGGAGAAACCCTTTGAGGGCAACTGGGCTGAGAGCAGCAGTACCTGGCCAACTGCACCAGAGAGACTCCCAGTGATTTTCCCTGGACCTGTGAGAACGGCTTTTTGTAAAATACGTGTCGCCTCCAAATGTGGTGGTTTCATGTTAACCATTTAAAGCCTTAACTGCACTCAGTCCTATGCAGATTTATTCAAAGGCAACTTTGTTTAATCGGAACGATAATTATCGTCCATTCAAATTTATGATAGGCATCCAATCCCATTAGGCTCTTGGAGAGAATACGCCTCGGAGTAGGCAGCGTGATCTTAGAAGCAGCTAGTTTAGGATGCAGCGCAATTTACTTTCAAATTCGTGTATTGGCTCTTGAGGTCGAACGCAGCCGCAAATCGGCAAGCCAGAAGTGCCAGAGAATTCCGGCTGCTTCGAATGGGGTTTCTCCAGAGTAAATACGACTAAGGCATTGGAACCTTACGCGCAATGCCTGCTTGTTCCAAATTAAGTTCCCTGCCAGGGAGCTGGAGAACGGCAGTGCGCCTCGCCATTCCTCTCGCGGCGCGAAACCACTTAGCTAATTACGTCCCTTCCCTTCCCTTGTTAGTTCAGCTGAGGGTCTGATCTCCATCAAAGGAGTGGAGTGCCTTCAAGCTGGCGGAATAAAACCACTTCGCCTCTGCACTCAATTAGGGGAAAGCAAAGAGGGCGGCGTTTTTACTCCTCCAGGGAGCCTGCCCACCCAGGAAGCAGCCGCCTCCCTCCCTCCCTCCCTCCCTCTCTCTCTCTCTCTCTGCTTCAGTNCCCTCCCTCCCTCCCTCTCTCTCTCTCTCTCTCTCTCTCTGCTTCAGTGTAGAAGCAAAGAAGTTGATTTTCTTCCCGCCTTAGACCGTTTTGTCTCAACTCTACGCACACACCCCAACACACACCCTAGCCATCACCTTCCCGCTCCTCAGGTTTCTCCTCTGCTCAGTGGGACAGGGGAAGCCGGACTTACAGTCTTAGTAACTGGTGACGCACTCTTGTCAGGATAATTGTTAAAAAANAGTAACTGGTGACGCACTCTTGTCAGGATAATTGTTAAAAAAAAAAAGAAAAGAGAGAGCGAGCGAGGCCGAGCTAGAGGACATCCTTTAGTCTTGCACCAGCCATCCCACTTTCCTTCCAAGGGAACGGGCAGAGTTTTCATATTCCTGGCGAAGAAGGGAAGGCGCCTAAACTCCGCTTCATTCAAGGGGGAGAAAATGAACCCCGTTCCTTGGGTTGGGCAGGTAGGGAAAAGAACAGGGCCCGCTTGTAGGCACGGACACCAGCTTACACGCGAAACAGCGATTTCCTGAGTCAACACTTCTTGGAGAAGTGCCCACCTTCCCAAAGTTCTTCTATCTTTCATCGATCTCCCATGTATGTGTGTGTGTGTGTGTGTGTGTGTATAATGTCCTGGCGGGAGCCTGAAGGTACTTTCTTATGACTAGTGCAGATAGCAAATCCAAACATCCTGGATGGAGCAGGTGCCCGAGCGCCAGACACGACTCCGCAGCTGCTAGACAATGACTAAGAGCCCTTTAAAAGAGTGATGGATTGGGCCCTTGTAGCTCTCCACGAGAGGTTTTTCCACCTCCTCGGCGGATATCGTTCTTTTCGCCCCGAATGCCAGGGGCTTATAGCGAAGCAGCTGGAGATCTGCCGGGTAGAACGTGACCACTTCAACCCAGGAACAAAAGGGAGGGGGGGGCAGATTGGGTGGGGCCGGCCGGAGGGCAGGGGAAAACCTGCCCGGGACTCCTGGAGCAGAGCCTCCAAGAGAGAGCGAGAGGAAGAGCGAGCGAACGCTGTCGTCCAGCCCAGCCCAGCCCTTGCCAATGCAATTCCCCATTAAGACAATCGGTTCAGCCGTGGCGCTTGGCACCGAGAAGTAAATTACACTCAATCCCAGACATGCAGCCGTGACTGTCCAGCCTCTCCCAATTCCAGAGCTTTAGACAGGTGGGACGGGGAAAGCCCCCAATCAATCTCCCGAGGAACCTCCTTAGGCCACTTTCCCAGCTAGGAAGAAGGTAGCTTCTCTCTCCGTTTTGCCCTCCATCATCAAACGACGGGCGGAGGCTATCTCGTTGGATCGGTTGCAATCGATTGTGAATGGGTCTTCTTTCTCTCCCCCCCCCCCC
>BHFT01054035.1:0-16221 GCA_004320025.1 Laticauda laticaudata
TATGAGGAAAAAACTCCTTGGTCCTTAAAATTCATTCTTCAACGTGCTGCATCTCTAAGAAATGACAGCTGTCCGTTCATCTCTACATCCTCAGTTCTTATGATTTTCACGGGCATTACTGTATTAGGGTTGAACCAAAGAATTAAAAAAACATTCTACATAAGGTTTTCCTAATTCACCTAGAATTTAACAGGTTAAAAGCCATTTAATTCATCCATAATATAATTAGTATGTACTTACAATGTGGCTGCTCAGCTTCCTTCGCGTATTATTCCACATCATTGTAGTGGTTTTAAAGTTGTTAGCCAACATTCAGCAGAATCTCATCTTGCCATCATCAGCGCTGTCCTTTATTAGTTCGTATGCTGGCGTTCAGGCTATCACAGCCGTTAGTTTTAAAATTTTGAGGCTAGCTACTTTGTCCCAGGATTGGTTTTTTCTGACATCCTGATGGTTGGGGAGTCTTGGTCTGTGTTTATTGGACTTGAGAGTTTTGTTTGATGGTGTTTCTGGTTTCTTCTGTCTGTTTTGTGGCTTTGGATTGGCTGGCAACACCGTGTCCTGTATTGGAGGCTTTCAGTGCAGCTCTGGCTTCGCAGTGACAGGACGGCTATCATCTAATTAGAAGGCATAGGTTTTCATTCTGGGTGCCTGGCTGGGGTGTCGCTTTGAGCTTGGAGGTGATCAGAGGAGTCTGTTTTGTGCCTGGTTGTTGGTGTGGACGATATTTCTATTGAGGAGTGCAGGCTTCCCAAATGATTTGATCAGTCTGGTGGATCATCTGCTTCTATTTCATGCTTTCAGGATTCTTTTTCAATCTCTATGGCTTCTCTGATGATTCTCTGTGGCTGGGGTTTTCTATAGTGGCTAGGGTTTTGGGTGCCATTGAAGTTTGATGTTATGACCTTGTGGCTTTCATGTTTGGACGACTACGTGAGGCAGGTGTTTCCAGCTTTTCTTACTGCATTTTTTGTGTTCATCCAGCCGAGGTACTTTATTCTTCAATTTGGTCTGCCCAATGTATGTGCCTGGCATGATGCACAGGAAACTTGTATATGCCTTGGTTTTCCAGGTCAATTTTATCTTTGGGGTTTCTAAGGATTGGCTGACTATTTTTTTGTCTGTTTTGTAAGGCAGTCTTTGATGTGATTGCCTGTGTAGGTATCTTTACTGATTTTGTATTGTGGTGGTACCTCTTATGTAGAGCAGCGACAGCTGTTTCCATAGGTCTGTTGATCTTCTCGGTCTCTATTATGTCTTAGTGTGTTTTTGTGGATCAAACTAGTGATTTTGTGTTTTTGTGGAAGCCATTGGCTTGTCCAGTACTTTAGTCAGGGTAGGCATAGTTACAGTGCTTATATGTGTTCTTGTCTGCCAAGCGTTTGGTTCTGGTGACTAGCTGTTTTGGCCACAGAGTTTATCTGTGCTGGGTGGGTGTGGGATGGGCACTTGAAAGTAGCGTTGGTGTGTCGTTTTTCTTCTGGGTATAACGGAATTGTGATCCTCGTGTGCCATCTTGTTCTTTTGTAGATTAGTACATGTTAGGAGTGGTAGTTGTTTGTTTATGTATCCGTTTCCAGTGGTGAACTTGATTTTGGGGTGTGTGCCTGTTTAGGTGTGTTACGAAATTGTTTAGGTTTTCTTTTTCTTTCCCATGGACAAATTGTCATCGCATGTATCTAGCCATAGTTTGGGTTTGTGTGGTGTACATTAGCCCCCCAGCGGCTTCTGGATCTCGAATTTCGTTCCATAGAACAGTTTTGCAATACGGGGTGACAGTGGTGATCCCATAGGGGGCTCCTTCAATTTGCTTGTATCGTTGTCCTTTTGAAATATGAAATATGTGTTGGTTTAAGCAGTGTTCTGTTAGTCCCACTGGAGGTGTTTTAGCTGGTTTGGTATTATTTTTGATGATGTTCAAGGAGTTATTTTATCGGGACTTGAGTGAATAGACGAAAACCATCGTTGCAAACCTTGACAAGCAGATCTTTGTTTCACGTTGTAGATCTTTCTGATCATTTCTAAGAAGGTTGGTGTATGAATTTTTACATATTGAAGCTGCGGTTCAGCATGGGGCTGTAGTTAGCTTAGCAAAAACACTTATCAAAACAACTACAGCCCCATGCTAACACAGGGAACACAGTGTTGCTCAGCCAATCAAAAGCCACAAAACAGGACAGAAGAAACCAGGAAAAACACTAATCAAACAAACTCCTAAGACAATTAAACACAGACCAAGACTTCACAACCAGTCAGGATGTTAGAAAAAGCCATCCTTGGCACAGCAATTAGGGGCTAGCCTCAAATTTAAAACTAATGGCTGTGATAGCCTGACTCACAGATGAACTCAATTACAGAATCCGTGATGATGGCAGATGCAGTTTCGTGCCGAAACGTTGCTACAACTTTAAAAGCACAACTACATGACGTGGGATAATCCCGAAGGAAGCTGAACAGCAATAGTATATATATATATATAAGTATATAATATATATATATATATATACTATATATATATATTATATATATATATATTTTATTTAAATTTTTTGCCCGGGAACTTTACGATGAATGCAGTTCAGGGCTTCCTTCGGATATTATCCCACGTCATTGTAGTGCTTTAAAGCTGTTTAGGCAACATTCAGGCAGAATCTCATTGCCATCATCAGGATTCTGTAGAAGGATAAAACTCCAAATAAAAAAAAACAAAATATATGATATATATATGTGTGTGTGTTGTGTGTGCTGTGTGTGTCGTGTGATTTTAAGTTTTTGTGGTACTTAGATGTGTGCTGTGTGTGGTAAAATTTATATTAGGTTTTGTTTTGTGCATCAGGGGTGTGATATTAAGGTTTTTTTGTTTTCTAATGGATGTGTGTTTTGTTATGAGCCTGGAAATTATCCAAGGGTGAATGACAATTTATTTCAGTGATAGACAATAGGCTGATTGAAAGCTGGATTTAATAATCTGAGACATAAAATAATCCTTGAAAAATGCATTCTATTCAGTGCTTCAGTATTATGTATTATAATGACAATATTATGCAAGTTTAAGAAAGAGATAGATTGCCAGGACCACATGCCTTTATTGCCTACAGAAGCTGATAATCTATGATGTCAAAAAGTTCAAAACCTTAGTTTAATCCAATATTTTAAAAACTTCTCAGGTTTAATACAGATTACAAATAACAGTGAGATGTAACCCAAAGGGAATGTTACTTTATTTGAGCTATTGTTCCATCTTGATGCTCTCTGAGCTTGCTTATTTTCTTGAAGACATTTCATTATCCTAACTAGGTAATATCATCAGTTGCTAGAACTTTTCCTCCTTACCTGGCAGATTCATTCCTGGCAGATAAGAAAGAACAAGAACTGAAAATACAGTTTTAATTGGAAATTCCAATAATTGTCTTGGACAATACAGGTCACTTTCAGACTTGGTGGACAAACCATACATACATAACTGTGTGCAGGAGAAGAAGTGGTAGAAACTGTTTCAGTGATAGTGAAGTCATGATGTGAGAAATCGTCTACTTACTTAACTTCATTTAGGAATAACCAAGTAAATGCAAAGTCAGTGTTTCAGTGGCAGAGGAGTCAAAAAATATGCAGTTTGTAATACAAATAGTCCTTGACTTTAGCAATTGTTCAAAGTTATATTGGCACTGAAAATATGATTTACAACCAATTCTCTTATGACTGTTGCAGCATTGACATAGACATGTGTTCAAAATTCAGGCACTTGGCAACCGGCATGTATTTACAATGGTTGCAGCATCCCAGGATCACGAGATCTCCATTTGTGATCTTCTCAGCCAGTTTCTGTCTGGCAAAGTCAATGGGAGAAGCTGGGTTTGCTTCATTACTATCATTCATTTAACAACTACAGTGATTTGCTTAACAACTGTGACAAAAAAGGTTGGGTGTGATTCACTTAACAATCACCTTGCTTAGCAATTCTGATCTCAGTTTTGGTCATAGGTCCAGGAGTCAACTATCTGTAATTCTTGCTAGATTTGTAGACCTTCATGAAGATTAGAATGCCTTCAAAAGAATATGCAGAGAGTAAAATGGAATAAGCTTTTGTGGCACAGGGAAATGGAAGTGCTATTAATGCTACAATTGGTTTTTTGTTTTCTTCCACTCTTCTAGATCTACAGTGGAAATCAGGGCACGTGGCTGAGAGTCTGACAAATATGCCTCGGCATTCTCTGTATATCATAATTGGAGCCCTGTGTGTAGCGTTTGTCCTGATGTTGATTATTCTCATTGTGGGGATCTGTCGCATCAGTCGCATTGAATATCAAGGTTCATCTAGGCCAGCCTATGAAGAATTCTACAACTGCAGGAGCATTGACAGTGATTTCAGCAGTGCTATTGCTTCTATCCGACATGCCAGGTATGCTTGGGGGAAACAGAACACTGTTTTTGATGAAATATCAAGTTGGATGAAAAACCAGTTCGTATTGTAAGAAACAATGATAGAATGCTTCTGCGTACAAATATTCTGAAGGATGAAAAAAATAACTGTTAGCGAATAAGCCTATACTACTGTCTGTAACCTGAGTCCTATCAATATTTTTAAAAATGCCTTTAGTCTTTAAAAACTTTTTAATATATAATCTGCCTTCTTCAATTTGAAAGCCACATTACCTGACATGCATTTTTGACTGGTTAATATTATTTTCCTAATGTATACACACATTCAGGCACAAACATATTCATATGGCCAAGCAGTAGTTAAATAAGAAATATAATTCTATTGGCCACCCAATTCCCAGAACTCTAGGTACTGATATTGTCACTTAATTCAACTTTTCATATTAAGCTTCAGGTCAAGAATGATGTATCTGAATCTAAATGGTGTATCTATGCCCATTTCCCCCAAACAAGAATAAAATCTTGACTATATTCTTCCAAGAAAAGTAGGATGAAGTACAAGAATTTGTGTATATCGAAGGTATTTTTTCAAAGCGTGATATTTAGAACCTCACTTCCCCTGTGTAGCTAGCAGCAGTACAATTTAGGTTAACTATATTGTGTAATTGATCACATAAGCTTTCACAGTTTCAGTATAAGCATTTTAACATATATGGTTCAGTGATTAGTACTACAGTACTATAGGCTACTTCTGCTGACTGCCAGCTGCCAGCAGTTTGGCAGTTCGAGTCTCACTGGCTCAAGGTTAACTCAGTTTCTATCCTCCTGAAGTTAGTAAAATAAGAGTCAGACTGTTGTGGGCAAGATGTTAAATCTATAAACCACTTAAAGAGTGCTGTAAAGCACTGTGAAGCGATAAATAAGTCTAAGTGCTATTGATATATATGGGGTTGCACCATAAAAGTTTGGTGATGAAGTAGATTTTTAGAATTAGAAGTTTTAAATGTTGAAAATAATGATCTTGTAGAATACTGCCAGGAAGATAGATGTTTTTATATGTATTACTCCTCTACAACTTCTGTCTTCACTTACTTTTTTAAATTTTAGATTTGGAAAGAAATCTCGCCCTGCAATGTATGATGCAACTCCAATTGCTTATGAAGATTACAGCCCTGATGACAAGCCTTTGGTTACACTGATTAAAACAAAAGATTTGTAATCTATTTCACAATCTTTTTGGGGGAGGGGTTTATTTTTCAAAAGGATGGGCTACTGAATTAATTCAATATTTTTAAGATGAAGCAAGTGTATGAAAATTAAAATGTTTAGCTGCTCCAGAATTTTCTGTAGATTATTTAAGAACAGGTTTTTCTGCAGCTTTTTGTTTGAAGGAAATATTTTAAACTGAATTTGTTAAATTTATTATTTCTCTTTTACTGTACTTCAGCATTAGAAACTCTAATCTTAAAAAGTAGTGTGTTGTTGCTTTTACCAATCTCAGATGAGTACAGGCAGAATATGATACGTTAAGCAATGAAAATTTTTTCTTAATGTAACAGTGGCAGCATTCTTAGTAGACTTAGGAACAATGTAAAACTTGATATATTCATTATTGAAACAATGAAGTCCGAAATGTTTGTGTTTGTGAAAAGGAATTTAGTAAAAATTATTATTCTTAAACTGAATGAATTAGCTTTCTCCCTCTTTTGTGCATGGATAATCTTTCTGTATTGTGTTCCTGAAACCTGCTAAAATTTGGCCTTGAGTTGGTGTTTGTCATTTTTGTAATGGTATTCAAGGTAAGCTTTGTAAAAATAATATATCATTGAAGTGCCTATTAAGGCGAAAAAGGAGTTGTTCCTATTGCTTTGAAATTAATTTAGGTTGATTTCATAATGCCGAGGATTAGATCTTTGTATTGGAATTACATTTTCTTTAAAAAGTCCAGTTTTTAAAATAGTGTGAGTAAAGAAAACATATAATTTGAACAATTTGTCTCTCAAATGTTAACGTAAAGTATTACTTTTGTTTACAATATTGTGTAATTCTCATAGTGCATCTTATTTACTCATGTGGGATTTTTGTGGTTATATTTGATTGCTTATGTGTTTCAATATTTTTGCTCATTTCAAACAATATTGAATAAATGTGACCAATTCAAGTGGCAGCTCATTTGTTTTGCCTTCAGCTGTTACAACTAGTGAGTGCCCTTGAATGTAAGCCATATGCCTTATAATTATAATGTAAACCAGTCTTGGTATTTTGAGAACTAGTTCCATTTTATTTATATATTTTGAACATTTTCAAATGTAACATATTTTTGGTTTGTGTAGTGTGGACTTGGCTCATATTGTTTGTAATATGAGCAACTGCCATTTAGCACAAGTGTGGATTTTGAGCACAGTATAATCATGTGATAGGGACTGTTTTCCTTCATCTCAAAACAAGACCTACAGATGCACAACTTCTCTTTCTTTCTACATGTATATTTCCTGCTGAATTGTATTTTTTCCATGCTTCAAAATATTTAATAACTAAATATGCCCAAGGTAGTTACATATTATTAAGACAGGAAGATCTTTAAGTAGTTATCATCTACTCATTACTCTGGGGGATCTGAAGCAGTTAGGATAAACGAACCAGATGCCTAGAATGTAGTGGTTATTGTAGACAGCAGTACCTCCTTGGTATGTTTGATAAATGAGTTGAAAGCACTTAGAGAGCAATGTGTTAAGGATACAACAGTGGGAAAAGACAAAAGTTTACATCTCATAGGGAGACCAAATGGCAGTGGGAAGGAGAAAGTAAGGCCAGCAGGAAGGAGAGAGATAATAAGTGAATATAAATAATCAAAGGTTCTTTGTGTGTACTGATTAATACAGGATTATCCATAGGATTTTGTTTCACTAGCATCTCACCTTATTTCTGAATTGCATCTGAAATGGGACTATAAATTGGATACAAATACATTGTATTTTTAGTAAAATAATTGCAGAGAGACATGGTCAGAGACATCTGCTGGAATCCTAAATGGACAACTGCCAACTGAAGTAGACAGCATGGATCAGATGGAACAGTTTTAGGACATAATTATACCAATATATCATTTCTAGAAGCTACATAACAATTCCAAATGGCATTTCTGTATCATTATCACTCTTATTATGAAGGTGAAGAGAACTGCTACTCGGTATGTTCATGGCTGTGATTTATGTTGCCAGAAAGTCTCATGCAATGTATATCAATGGCTAACAGGAAGCATTGGTATACTATATCAGTAAGTAAAATACAGTTTTTCTGAAAATATCAAAGTAATTTTCCCATATTTTTGTTTGTGCATTGTTTTATTTATTAATTGTTAGATTAAATATATACCAGATATCATGATTTTAATGGTTTATAATTTACAAATGGTACATAGAACTGAAAACAGGATTTTGGAACAGATGCGACACATGCAGGCCACACCCACCCCAGCTCCATGAAGGGAAAAAACATCACAAAACCTTATGTAATGGCAACATGGTGCCGGGAGTTTGATACCCATGCACTAAATGAACCTCCATAGGAGAAGGGATACAAAGCATTCCCTGCCCCTGCTCTGATGGGTAGATGTGATCAGGAAAAGATAGTCCTTCAAATAACCTGGTCCCAAGCCATGTAGGGCTTTAAAGTAACAACCAGCACTTTGAACTGGAACCAGGAACAAATTGACAAACTAATGCAGCTCATCTTGATACTTTTCAAGGGCAGCCCCATGTAGACTACATGGCAATAATCAACACGGGAGCTGACTAGGGCATGAGTGTGAGTAGATATTGTTGATCCAGGAAAAAGAATAACTGTCACACAACCTGCAGTTGTGCAAAGGCCCTTCTGGGCATCATTGTCACATGCCCTTCAAACAGGTGTTGTGAATCCAGGAGAACTCCAGATTATGGACTGAGTCTGTTTGGGACAGTGCCACCCATCTAAGTTCAGAGATGGTGATTTTCCATGGACTAAAGAACTCTAAACCCAGAGACATTTTGCATTTCCAGAATTCAGCTTCAGCCTGTTGTTTAGTTCTCATCCAGACTTAACAGCATCCAAGCACTGCAAAGGGGTAGAAGCATCCTTAGATACCCACTGCAAAAGTAGATTGGGACCTTACAGCTCCCATATAGGAGGTGGAAGATCTTTCTTTTTATTCATGGTTAAATCAAGGTCAGATCTCCATACAAACCAATATAAAGAGAAAAGAAATTGAGGAGGCCTGTATTTTCTTTATACTAAAGAAAAATATTGATACACGGAATGCAAATATGTAGGATGTGATATATAGGAAAGAAAAGTGTTTTCCAACCATCTCAGTGCTACTTTTAAAGATTTAACTTATTCTAAGACATCCTGCCCATGATCTCCAACAATGTTCATTCAATCAAGGACATGTAAAGCTGCTATATCAAATCCATATTTCATCTATTTACTGTAGGGTGTCTACAATTACAAAAACTTTCACAGGAAATTAATACCATGGAAGCCAGCAGCAATTTGTATGTTCTCTGATGCAAGAGAATAAAAGAAGAATGTGGAGAATCTAAGCACATTTCACATCTAGTATCTGAAAATTACAAGTAACTGTATAAGCTAATTTGTAGATAAATTATTTTTCTCAGAAAGTTACTCAACAGGTTTTGTATTAGATTTGAGGAATTTCTCATACTGGCTCACTGAATACCATTTGGAAAAACCAGAGTTACTTCTGCTAGCATAGTATTAATGATTCCTATGTTTTATTTTCTATGATCAGGGTGTAATTTTCATGAGACCAAATGTACCAAATTTCTTAGAAATTAACTCAAGACTTTAAAGACTTTTAATTCACTCACATACTAGATCAAATGGGAAAGAGATTAAAATGTTATGTAAACCACCACTAAAGGATTAAATTTTGCTCCAAACTCATTAATTTAAAGCTAATTTTACTCAGGTTAGATTCATTTTGGTTCCAAGAAACAGTTATACAGAAAGAATGATTGAAAAAGAAAGCCTCCATATTCTAGAACCCATAGCTGAATCCTGACTATCCAAAACATATCTCCGAAATATGATTGATTGCAATGGTGCAGCCATGCCTGACATGAAGAATGCACACACACAAATCAATATTATTTAGAAATGCTTTCAAAACTAGAAGTTAAAAGTAAGTACCTAATTATTTGTGGATAGTAAGAACACATAAGAGAGGGTTGCTAAAAATGTATAATTGACAACTTAGTCTTAAAAGTATCCTGGTGAAGGAGAAGATGAGATGGAACAAAGTATTATAAATACAATAACTACCAATACACAGTACATTGATTTCTTTCTTAAGCTTCCCCAATTTATTCCCCCATCAAAAGTCTCTAATTTGAGGAAGGGCCTTTTACTTCCTTAATGCAATAAAAGTAGTCCTTGTTTAAAGATCATTCAGTCAGCAACCATGTTATGTTGGCACTGAACAAATGGTACTTATGCCTGGTCCTTGAAATTACAGCTGCCGTAGTGTTAGTTGCTTGTTAACCCACCCACATTTTACTGTTCCGCATCTCTGCCCTTTGGCCATCCTTCACAGTGGCTCTCCTTAGGGCATCGGCAATGCTGGAGCTAACATTGCAGTTTTGAAGTTTCTAAAATTTTGGGAAGGAAGCATCCACAATTCTCCAAATCACATGTACAGTTCTTGCTTTCTGAAGGCCTTTCTCAGGGAAACCACATGTGATTTAGGATGCAGCTTGCTTGCTAGGTTTCAGAATATAATTTTATACTTTGCCCCAACTGGAAGAATGGCCGAGAAATCCTGTTGTTTTCTCAGTTCCTTCACCTACCCTTACACTCAGGGATATGTGAACAATTTTGCAGATTCAATTAGCTTCAGTTAAACACATCAGGGCTTTATGAAATGTGTAAATCTACCCACAGAGAGATTGAGCATAACATCTAGGAAAATGAGTTCCCAAATATAATGAAGTCTATTTGCCTGTTGACATTGCCATCTGTGTGCTTCCAATATTCATACTACATGACAGCTTTTCAACTTTCCTTTTATTACATGTGAGATGTAGCCAACAAGAATTAATCATATAACAGAAGCATTTCTCACAAAATTGTTTTACCCATATGATACAGCATCCTCTAACTTTAACACCTTTATTTATACATTTTACTATTTACTATCCTAGAACTTTAGCACCTTTATTTACATATTTTACTATTTGAATGCAAAATATTTAAGCTGTACATGCACAATTAGGCATATCTTGTGAACTCCATGTCATAAAATAAGTAAAGAGCAAGTAATGCTTTATGAGAAAGTATAAACCCTTCCATTCCCTATCATCCAGTCAGAGCTGAAGAAGCTTCTTGGATGAGAAGTTTTTCAAAGAAAAACCAGAAAGTCTAATTGCCTCTTGAAAAAGCACCTTTGGGACAACCATTGACCTGGATTTCAGAGAATCTCCATAGACATTTAGCTTTATTGGAAACTTATAATTTGATTAGAAATACAATTCTAATTGTCAAGAAGACTACAGGTTGACATGCTTTTCACCTTTCCCAATATGTATTCTAAATTTAATTTATGATATTAGCAGGAAAGATGATCAAATATATTTCAGTAATAGGATATCTTTCTGCTGCACCAGCAGTCAGAAAACCTGGATGGTTATAGAGAAGGATATATATGAATTGCAATGCTTGCTGGTTTTGTTTCCATCACCAAATATATTTGCTTTATTTTTGAGCAAAGAACGTTTTTACATTATTTGGTACCTTGGTTTGAAAGGTTGTTATTCTTTTAGTAAGTGCAAAATGCACACTCTGTAGTGAGTTAGCTGTTATGAGATGCATATTATCTTTTAGTCAGAAATGCCTTCCAGCTGTTGCAGCCACTTTGTTTAAAATAAGATTTCACTGGCCACCGAGTTTTAAAAGTTTTCTCGGAGATAGATTAGTTCAGATAATACATATTACAGTGCTTTAAAGAAAACTTTGTGTAATTTCCTGCTTCAAATTGGTAAAGGTGTCAGCTATTGAAATCTCAATTATTATGAAAAAAATATTTTGCACTTATATTGTTTACAGAGGTATAGTGCCTACCAGCCAAGAATCTACTTTACTAACGATTAATAATCATTTATATAACTCTGTTCCAAGTATTTTGGAACAACAAAATTGCTTTCTCTGGGTGAAATTAGCTCTGGTTATGGAGGTAGCATGTCAAATAATCATACTATCATTGAATAATAGTAATTAAACCAATCATTTAATTGGATTCAGTGGGTATTTATTCAAATAAAAGAAAATAAGATTGTGATCAAATAATATCATATTTACAGGAAATAGGACTATCTTGCCATATAGATCTCAGTGAAACACAGTAGACACTAATGTTTGCCAAATTTGAGGCAAATAAGGCTTTCTGGAATTTGCATTCTTGCAAGATGAGCTGAAAGCATCACAAAAGAAAGCAGGAACACACCCAGGTCTAAAATGTGAGAAGGTGGACAGATGGAGGAAAACAGTGGAGGGCAATAGGAAAGCTAAGGAGAGCTGTGAAACAAACCAAAGTAGAAAAAAAACTGGAAAGGATGTGCATACATATTCTGCATATTTAGAGATAATGAATGTTGATGAGAGATGCTGAAAGAAAATGAATTATTGGCTTGAATGGACCTTGTATGCTGTCATTCTGGGATGAAAAGATGAAAAAGATTCCAATTGAAAGATATAATTATGTAATCACAGGAGTGGCTTTTAATTTGAACTTCATGTATTTTTAGACTTATCATTTTTGCCTTCCAGGAAATGGGCACTCTAATCATGGGGACTATGCTCTTTCTAAAAATTCTATGCTCCCCCAAATTAGAGTCCTTCATCATAGCCTTGTTGGAATGATATTAGATCTCACAAGAAAGTGAAATGTGGTTATATACAACTAAATAAAGAATGCAGAGTTCCCTTCCTAAGGTGTGTGTGTGTGTGTGTGTGTGTGTGTGTTACACATAGGGATATAGATTTTTTCATTGTTAAGGTCTAAAGTACATAAGCCTAATCATATGTATGCATCTACTGGTAAAGACATTTTGTTGTCTTCAATGGACTTGTTTCCAAGTTTGCATAGAATTGTACACTTACTCCCTTTATTTGCATTAATACAGTAGCCAGCTTTGAAACTATGGTTCAGAAGGGAAAAGAAAAAAAATAATTAAACCTATGGTGTTCTTGAATACCATAAATACCTGGTTGAATAGTGCAAATATAAATTCTTCTGTTAGCTAGACAGGTCATTGAGAGATGCCTGGTTGTCATAGTAACCAACCAATAATGAAAGTAGTAAAAGAAGCACTAGGGCTCCAATAATTATCTTCTGAAACCAAAACCAGAATGCCGTGTTTTCTAGGAACTTGGTAATGTGCACTTCTGCTTAGTTTCATACCTCACCAGCAATGTGTCTTTCATACCTGCACCAATTTTCAATTGTAACGATTCTGCATATATTTAAATGCAGTAGTGCATAGATAGGAAAAAACACATTCATGAGAGATGACTGGGAAATGTTGGTATGAAATTGATCTATAATATATGACAGATGCAGCACCTGCATTGTATTAATGTAAAAAACTAGCAGTGCAACGGCCAAATAATCTAAGGAAAACATGAGAAGCCTTTTTTCCCCTTGGCTTTTGCAGTTGAATCTCTTTAGAAGACTGATTTATTTTAAATTCATGTCATGATTTGGAAGGCACATAAATAATGGCAGTTACAATTTGGTCTTTTCTCCCATAAGAAATGATAATGTCAATGTGGCCTTTGGAGAACTAATTTCCAGCAGAAATGCAGTGAAAATATGTTGTGTGTAGCACTTGGAGGATTAAGAATCGCTTTAGAACTTTATACTAACTAATGAACTGTAGATTATATTTGCATACACAGCCATTATGAGAATACCTTTCAGAGCAAGGAACTCTATTTAGAACTCAAGTATGAAATAGTAAGCTAAAGACACTAAAGGCATGAGATAAAGAAAAGAAAACAGTTAAGACGGGTTTACAAAATGCTTATGATATATTTCTATCCTTTCAAACCATCCTTGCTTCTATTGCATCCATATGTGCTTTGTGTATTGCACTGTTTTTCTCAAACTTCTCTCATTGTGAAATTTTCATCAATTCAATTCTACCACAATTGTTCTGGTTTTCCTCTTTTGCTCAGTTGTTAACTCTTCCATCAGATATTGATTTTGCAATGGATCTCTTGAGTTGGAAAACCTCTTGGACACATGGCTACTGCTTAAACAGCATGGCTATGGCGGTATCCAAAGATACTTTGCCTGGCTCTGACTAATGCATTGGTTGCAACATCCCTTAGTGACATAATTTATTCTTCAATCACCACTTTGTTGGATTACTCTAAATGTACTTAATTAAGACAGCATTTGGAGACCACCCAAAACTGGTTAGTCCAGTATGCAGCAGTTAAGCTAGAATGTAGCAGCTATAGTGTGACAGGTCAATCCCGTTGCTGTAGAGTACTAAAGATGCATTGGTTACTACTGCCCAGTATTTCGGTCCAAGTCCGATACAGAGAAGCACTGGCTGACATCACTTTGCCAAGGGTGCATCTGCCCATCTAGTAAGTACATTGTGAGAAGACCTGCTTAGAATCTTCACTCTCTGCTGTAGTCTCCTAATATTGAAACTCCTTGCCATGAAGGATCATAAATCCTCATCCCTCTAGGCATTTCATAAAGCTATAAAAACTTCATTGTTCTTTTAATGAGAACTGACTGTCTATGGTGATCGTCTGGAGGAAGCATTTATTAATACTACGATTTGTCTTTGTTTCTTTTTCTATTTTTACTCTGTGGTATACCTCCTAGAATCTTCAGATTGAGTTGAGTTATAAAAACTGAAATAAATAAATAAAATCTATTCACTTTATGGTATGCTTTCTCTAAATCAACAAAGAAACCTCAATAATTTTTCTTTCCCCGATTAACATATTTTCTCTAGCAGCAACCATGATTGCAAATTATCAGTCCAAGGAATATATTTCGCTGAACCCAGATTAGTAGTATTTGTTGGGAAAAAGGTTAGAATTTATGTTTTATTTTCCAAATAGACAAACACTCTGGCTACCTTATGTTAGAGTGAAAAATACACAATTCTTTTCATTCTGTTCCAAATAGCTTCCACATACTTTTTCCTGTCATCCATTTTCTATTCATTTTCTGACTTCTAACATTTTATATACTGGAGTCATGCTTTTTTTTTTTTTTTCATATNTGGAGTCATGCTTTTTTTTTTTTTTTCATATTTTCACTCTTTTCTTCCATTGTCCACATATCCACAAGATCAGGCCACTTTCATCCTTTGTTTTAACAGGGTTAAAATAATAACATAACCAGTTTTTCTTTATTTTTTATTTTCACTTGTTAATTTATGAACTTTATTCCTCTTAGATTCCAAACTGCAGTCTTCTTCATCACCATATGCAGCCATACATATTGATCTCTAGCTGATATTGCTCAACTGAGACTTTTACATAATGCTTTTTTGATCAGAATGGAAAAAAATGTACATATTGTTAACTTTAATACCACATGCAGCACTCCCTGACAACCGTAAAGACAATACCTGTCAGTTTTTGCCTATTTGGTTCGAAGGCAAGGTTCAGGCTTATACCAATAATACAAGTTAGGACTATTATTGTATTAAGCTAGAAATCACTTTGTTTGATACTATTTTTTCCCATGTTCCACTAGCAAGTTGAAATGCAACCTACTGATATTGTACATTATACCAGCAATTGTACATTATTTAAAAAATGGTAGAGAATATGAAATAATGCAACTAAGAAATATGTTTCTAATTGGATAAAAGTAACAAATGATGCAGATGTTCAAACCAGTAACAAAAAAGCTCCTGTTTTTTATGGCTATTATTTTAAACTCTTAGTATCGACAAATTAGTTTGAAGCAACAGGAGAGCAATTGCTCTGACAATAATTAAAAACAAAAACATACTGAGATCCTAGGAGGGTATTCCCCCCCACAATCACTGCAATTGCCTAAAATTATTTCCTACTGGCTTTGAGGTTGTTTTATAGTCTCTAATTCAGCACTTGGCTATATTGGAGGCTGGATTCACACATTGTATGATGCCATAAACTGGTTGGTTACTGTGTCTTGTATTATAATGATGTGTAAAGCCAGACAAAGATTGAAAGCAAAGGCATTGAGAGAGAAATGTTTCAAGCTAAATTTATAAAAATAATGTTATCTTTAATAATGTGAGTTTCTTATACAATCCACCCATTTTTTAATACATTTTAACCATTATTTCTTTCCCCTTTTACCGCCAAAACCTTTTGTATTTTATACTGAGACATAAGATCCCTTTATCCATAGGGGTCAACTTTTGTTTTCAAATAGCTATTATTTTCTCTGACCATTGGTTTATTTGGCTTACAGTTTACCCTTTTCCTTTTACATTTTCAGTTATCCAGTTGAGATGCTTCCTTACTTATAATAACATAAATTGCATACTCTACACACTTCCAGGGTAAATAGCTGCAAAAATGCCTTAAAAGTAGCAGACCATGAATACATTGCTTCAAACAACAAAGATCATGAAAATTAACAGCGGTAATGCCTTATGATTTTCTTGGAGTGATAATCTTGGAAAACAAGACTTTCACTGGCAGTGGATAAATATCCATCCATCCATCCATCCATCCATCCATCCATCCATCCATCCATCCATCCATCCATCCATCCCTATCTATCTATCTATCTATCATCTATCTATCTATCTATCT
>BHFT01054036.1:819-11689 GCA_004320025.1 Laticauda laticaudata
AAAAAAAAAAAAAAAAGAAAGATTCTATTTTTTTGTTTTATTCCCAAGTGTGCTTGAGAATTTGTTCTCTTAAGGCATGGCTGGACTTTCATTGTTGGAGAAGACAAGGGGTGCTAGCTTTCTTGCTGTTCCATGTTACATATTTTAAGGACTGCTTCCCTGATAGTTCACAGTCACCAATCTGAAAAAAGACCCCTGGGAGGAGTTCCTTATTCATAGGTTTTATTCATCAGACTTTCACTCCTTCTTTGAAAGGAATTGCAAAATGGAACAATCCTCTTTCATCAAATGGAAAGAGAACAGACAGACAAAAATATAGGGGCATTTCTTAATTAAAAAAAGAAAAGAAATCTGCAAGCCTTATTTAGAACAAGGTTGAGTATCAGCAATCCATTTTTCTGAAAAATCTGCATTGTCTGGGTTTTACTGAATGGTACACTACCTCAGATATTGGAGGACTGCAAAGCTAACGTGCCATTTCAATTACTGGTACTCTGATTTCTCAGGTACTTGATGTTGTGGAAATGCTTGGTTAAATTTTGCTCACTGCCTAACAATATATTCAAGGTGCTCCGCTTACTTTGCCAGTATTTGTATATTCAGCATGCTAAGAAATCACTGGATGAAGCTCAACTCTTGTTAGCCAAGAGTGTTTTCTCATTCTGAGAGTGGGAGTTTAGCATCATCAACATTTTAGCATTCATAAAGACTTTAGAATGTTCAAAACATGTCATGGATATTGATATTAATATTGATATTGAGATACAGATACAGACACAGTTCAGAAGAGAGCTAACTGGTGCCTTTTAAGAAACTCTGGAGGAGGAAGAGTTTGATTATTTTGTAAAGAAATCAAATTGACACAAAGTTTTTGCTGTCACAAAATAAAATGGGGCAGGTTTCCAATGCTGTGTACATAACTATTGAATTAAGTCCTAATAAATTCATTTGGTTACTAAGTATGGATTTTCACTAAGGTGGAATATCAAATATAATCCGCACTTCTGTGAAATCTGCATAATATCAAAAAGAAGAAATCACTATAAGGTTAAGAATCTAGGGAAATTACAAGAGATTTGCTTGAAGCTGGCCTGAGAGAAAGTTAGTAGCTCCTTGATAACTAGAGTGCAGAAATAAATGTTCTCTTTTAATTGTGTTCAATTAATGTTTAATCTAGTCTTAGTTTAATGTATTGATTAGTTGCTATATTTTAGAAAGTAAACTATCCAGCAGATCTCCTGATGTTGATCTTTACATATGGGCAAAGAGATATTTCAGTCCTGAGAGATAAAATAGGAATATTCAACTCCTTCATATATTTTGTCTTTGACCAAGCAAGAGAGGAAGGAAGAGGCTGACATCCCAGTGTAACAAGATTAAGAGGAAAAGCAGGGAGTGACAGTATGAAAATTAAAGTTCATGTTGTTTTTTTTAAAATGAAATGGAAGAGCATTTTCTCTCCAGCTGTTGGGCAATTCTCCCCTTCTCTCTTATTAAAAATTAGCTTTGAGTCTCAAATTTTACAGGAATATTGGAGATACACATCCAGCTTTCAAAAAGTGTTTGTTTTGGGTTATGTACATCTAATGTACAAAAGCTACAAGTGGCACAAAGAGCCATGGAAAGATACATACTCAGCATTACAAGACAAAATAGAAAGACCTGAACATGGATTAGAGAACAAACAAAAACATATAATATCATCAAGAGAATTGAAATGGAAATGGGCTGGTCACAAAGCAGGAAGAACTGATGGTAGGTGGACCACAGCAGTCATAGAATGGATCCCACCTGATAAAAAGTGTCAACAAAAGAGACCTAAAACAAGATGAATCAACAACATCAGCAAGTATTGCGGGCCCAATTGGCAAAAGAAAGCTCAGGACCGTATGGGTTGGAAACAGGTGGAAGAGGCCTTCATCTACAGTGGATAGACAATGGATAAAATGATGATGATGGGGAAGAGGAGAAGGATAATGTTGAGAATGATGACATCTAATATACAGAATAAATGAAATTATAAGAAGATATGACTGTTCTAGCACCACTGAATGTACTGCTCTATCCCTTTGTGCATGCTCAAAGGGCAGCCTGTACTGTAGAAGGCCCATTAAACAGCACCAAAGAATATGAAGGAAATGGGAGATCTGAAAAAGGAAAGGGTCCTTTTGAATGATGCAAAAGAACTGACTCTCTGCCAGAAAGCACAAAACACTATTTTGTGAAATGTCAGTAGTTCAGAGGCGCTTATAGCAACATTCTGATTTCAAGGTCATTCCTCCCCACATGCTCACTAAGGGAGCAGGTTTTCAGCTCTTTGTGAGGTCACCTGCACAAATCTGAAACCACTTCACAAACAATAACAGCAACACAGGAAATTATTTTCTATTGAGATTGCGGGGGGCTATGTTGCTCTCTGAGCTTGGTTGCTTTCTTGCAGATGTTTCATTACCCAAACTAGGTAACATCATCAGTGCTAATAAGGAGAGGGGTTAGAAAGAGGGACATGAAACCAATCACCATTAAACCAAGAATGAGCCCAAGTGTTCAACAATAAGAGGGCCATTTCCACTTTTCCCTTGATGGATATGGTTGTTTCCTGAGATTCTTTTCAGGTGATACATTACTAATGTGCCAATGTGGTCTTATATATAATTTCAGGGTGATGTTTTTGTAGTTTGCATACACTTATGCAGAATAATTTTGTGAAGGCATGTGCTCTATATATAGTAGCCAGACAGAACAGTAGAACAGTGGCCAATTCTTGATTCATGCTCTGAATCAGGGGTGTCAAACTCAAGGCCCGGGGCCCAGATCCGGCCCACAGGATGCTTAGATCTGGCCTGCAGGACTGCCATAGAAAAAGCAAAGGACCAGCCCGCAGTGACTCTGCCAGTGAAAAACGGAGCTCAAGGGAGCCACGCACTACCCCCCTGAGCTATGTTTTCACTGGCAAAGGGTGGCAGGAGGCCTTCATAGCTGAAAACAGAGCTCAGGAGCCCATTTTCACTGGCAGAGTACTCAGGCTACCACAGATGGCCCCCGACATGAATGACATCAAGCTAGCCAAGTCCACCATGGCCACGCCCACCCCAGCCCCCGATGTCAAACACAAACCTGATGCAGTCCACAATAAAATCGAGTTTGACACCTCTGCTCTTGATTCATTCTGAATTTCAAAACATTGGAGGAAAGATAAAAAATTAAGAGATGTTGCTATACTGCACATGCTTTCAATCTTTTTGTCTCCCACCCTTTGATTTGATGTCAGCATGTGAACTGAAAGTAGATCTTTTAGTCTAACTTTTTCTGAGAATCTTATACTTTCCAAAATGTTGAATGTTTGCAATGTCTTTTCCACCTTAAACAGGAAGTGGTCCCACTTGCAAAGGAAAGCATAGTTTTGTCACTTTTGAATTAAAAATCAGCCCTGTGCTAAATTTGCCAATTCTTTCTATGCAATTGGGATTTGATGATAAATAATTCTTCCTTAGTATGAGCATAAAAAATAAAAGATTCATCTCCTTCTATTTACCAGGTGAACAATAACACTGCTGTTTATGAAAATGAGGAAAAATTATTTATATATTTAAAAGTAATGTCAAAATATGATGTGAAGCTTCCAAATAGTGACCATGTGACTATGGGATGCTGCAACAATCATAAAAACTACATTAAGTTGTAGATAACCTACCTGGTATTAAATATGCTATGTACAACTGAATGACTGCCCTGTTTTACCCCTATTTGAATAAAAACAATAAAAATTATTACTAAAGGAAGTTCTCTCTGAGTGACCAAAATTGGAACCAGCAATTCCATTGCTAAGTGATGTAGTCATTAAGCAAGACATCATGAGAGTGTGATGGATTTACTGCCACTGATTCTGCTTAATAGGATCAGATGTGAAGCTTGCAAATAGTGATTAGGGGATGCTGTAATAATCATAAAAACCTGCCAGTTGTGAAGCACCTAAATCTTGGTGATCACAGGGAGGTCATATGTGTGAAAGACAATTCTTTTTCAAAATTATCATAGCTTCAAATGGTGGTAAAATAGGACAGTCATTATGTTGTACTTAGCGTACTTATACCAGGTATGTTATGTAGAATGGAATGGAATGGAATAGAATAGAATAGAATAGAATAGAATAGAATAGAATTCTTTATTGGCCAAGTGTGATTGAACACACAAGGAATTTGTCTTCAGTGTATAAGCAAGCTCTCAATGTATATAAAAGGCATAAGTGATAAATCATGTTCGTAGTCATCATAAATACATTCATCATGAATCATAAGATCACTTAGTGATCTTATCACTTAGTGATAGCCATAAATAAGCAATCAACATGAATCATACTAGGAAACCAAATAAACAATATAAATCGTAAAGATACAAGCAACAAAGTTATAATCATAAGAAGAAAAGGAAATAGTAGGTAATAGGAAGGATGAGAAGAAGAATAGTAATACAGTCTTAGTAAATAGCTTGATAGTGTTGTGGGAATTAGTTGTTTAGCAAAGTGATGGCATGGGGGGAAAATGTCCTTGTGTCTAGTTCTGCTGCGCAATCATTTTGAGGGTAGAAGTTGAAACAATTTATGTCTGGGATGTGAGGGATCTTTCACAGCCCTCTTTATGACTCATGCAGTATGCAGGTCCTCTATGGAAGCTAAATGTAGTTTTTATGATTGTTGCAACATCCTGTAGTCACATGATCACTATTTGCAAGTTTCGCATCAGTTTTTGGCATTACTTTTAAGTACATAAGTAATATAAACTCATCATCTATTGCTTAGGAACTGTTAGTAACTGTAGTTGAAGGGTTTTTAAGGTAAGCTGTGACTTTCAATGCTAGCTCAAAAGACTCTCTAAGAGCTAGGAGTCAGAGGAAAACTGAATGTAAACAATGAATTCTCCCACCAGGCACATTGAATTCCTGGTGATCACATGGACATATCCATCTGGCACAGCAGGTGGCTGTCTTAAAAAAGCTAAACCAAGTTAGAGCTGGTTAGTACTTGGAGAGAAGAAGAGGACAATGAAATTTCACGCTGTTGCAGAGGTATCCTTCTTGACACGATACTACTATTAAAAATATTTTTTAAAAAAATCACATTGCAATGTGCTAAAACAAAATCTATCCATTTGTACTTAATATCACAAGCATGTTCACAGCATCACAATGCACATTTTTGTCAATGGCCCTCCTTCTCCTTACCCCTTACCCCCTGAGTATGCCTGTGGGCTGTTGACTAGATTGGGAAAAAATTGGGGAAGACCACTTCCATGTTATTTGCAAGATAATGATACAGCAACAGAAACTCTCAAGCTCAGCTTCCACCTCTGACACAAACCACAAGTCTCTTACTTGGCCCCCCACACCTGTAAAATGAAAATGATTGTAATCTTCCTGAATGGAGTGTTATATACACAAGCTACAGTAAAGGCAGGGATGAACTTTCTGTTATTGTAGAACAGGCTTGTTTGGCAAAGTTCTTTGCAAGCTCCAGTGTAATTGTTTTGCCACGTGGAACAATTTGAAGCTGACTCCATTTGGCACTCATAATGTGAATGTATCTTGACATTTGGATGGTAATAGCTGTCCTATTTTTGGTTCGTCTTAGTTCTCAACTAGCTGCTTTTAGATGGTGCAGGTGTCTCTTTTCCTCACAGGGGAGCTTCACGTGGATCCAAGATCCTTTGAAATTTGGACGGCAATTGCCTGGGCTCAGACTTAGCTGCCATCTGCAGCTGCATTTGGCAAGGTGCGCCCAACACCCATTGCGAGGTGTTGTTCTCCATATGGATATACAGGCTCTTCACGCTGTTTTTAGAAAGAGTTTTTAAAGCTACTTATATAAGTCTGAAGTAGTAAAGGCAGCCGATTAAGCGGCTGTGAAGGGATGCTATCGACCAGACCAGCAAGATGGTGTGGCTCAAAAGCTGGAGGCCATCAGGTGAGTGATTGTTAATGACAGGACGGCTTTTTCTGGAGCTGCCACTGGAAATGACCCATAGCTCACAAGATATCCGCAGGCTGATCTAGCCTGGAGCATACCGTTAAAACACAGCACTCAGGTGCTTCTCTGGGGACAAAGAGAGTGAATGTCAACCTTGCCTGCTGTGATGTACAGCTCATGAGGGAAAAATGCCTCTCCCCTCCTCGTTCCCCCCTCTCCTTTTAAAGTAATTATTTTACATACAGGGAAGGTTTCTTTGTTTCCTCTTAGGAGGTAAGTGCTGCGATAATATGAAGGAATCCTCGCTGAGTAGCAAGAGAATGGTAATCAATCAGAACTGGTTGCAAAGCTCGCACTCCCTTCCCCCTCCCCTCCACCAAACAAGGTATATTAGCAACCGTGCAGCCTTGTAAACATTTGTAGAAAGATCTCAATGGTCCTCTGATGTTTTGGGTTAAATATATATACTGATCAAAATTTGAGTCCAGCAATCGACTCATTGGCTCGATTAGAAGTCCCAGCATGCACCAAGGTGGAGGGTGGCTGGAGAATAAGGGATGTTTAATTATAGAGCTATGTAAGCAAGTGACTAATAGGGTGATGAAACTTCACAAAACGTGCAACTTGGCCAATGCAGCATTTCTTTGCCTTCTGCAAACAAATGCTTGCATGGACTAATTTCATACATGGGCTATATTCAAGAAACAATTATATTTGTTTGAAGGCCATGATCACAAGGCCTCCAAACAAATAAGCTTTAAGCAAACTCTGGTCTGATGGTTAAGGCATCAGGCTAGAAAGTGGAGGCAGTGAATTCAAGTCCTGCCAGGAAAGCCAGGTATGTCACTGGGCCAGTATCTCTCTCTCTCTCTCTCTCTCTCACGCTCTCCTCTCCTAACAAATCTCCACAGGGCAGTTGTAGTGGGGAATGAATAGGGAGGAAGAAGATGTGTTAGATAATACATGTAAAATCATAAGATTGAGCCTCATCTAAGAAGTTTACCAGAAGTCCACGCTACTAGTTGCCTCCCAACAATCTGATCCTCATTTTAATCCAACCTCAGATAGATGGAGGTTACACAACCTTGAGCCTGGTGAAGATTGTGACTGCAGAATTGCAGTGCAGAGCTGAAGCAAAGTAGCTTGTGCAGTGACTAGGCAACTCCTAACACTTGGCACAACCACTCGGGGGACGGCTCTTATGTTACACAGTGCCTGAAGTTATTTGTTAAACGAATAATAAGAGGCGGGGAATACACCGATATGTATAATGTTATATAATAGCGCGTCAACATATATATAATATACTAGTATATATATGATATAACTTATATAGTATAATAGCTATAGTAATAATATATTCCTTATATGATAAGGTGAAAACCTGGCTTACTTATGGCTACCGCCCGCCAGTCCGCCCCTATCTCACGCGCATTAGTATATGGGTAGTTTCTCCTTTAAAGGTTGTATGCTCATTGGTAGTTCCTGTTAAAGGGTTGTAGGCACAACGTTTCAGCAGAATCTCATCTGCCATCTCAGGGTCACACAAACGCTTCCTGGTCATGGAGAGGGAGTCTTGTATCCGTGGGTTTTCAAATTCTATGAAAGCGTCTTCGCTTCCATATCTGATTGGCTAGGGGCCTGGGTCTGTGTTCATTGGACTTGGAGTTGAGTTGATCGGTGTTCTGGTTTCTTCTGTCTGTTTTGTAGCGCTGGCCGATTTGCTTGGCAACAGCTCTGCCTATTGAGTGTGTGAGCTTTCAGTATGCAAGTCTTGGCGTCAATGTGAAAACGACGAAAGAGACGGCGTGCTCTTCGATAGGTGAGCAAAGCGGCTTATATTCATTGTTTCGTAAGCCAAGCAGAGGGTTCCACCTGGGTGCCTGGTGGGCGGGGTGTTTGCACGGATTGGAGTATCAGTGCGAGAGTCTGTTTGGTGCCCAAGGATGGTTTGCCCTGGCGTGTGCAGTGTAGAGGAGGATCTTTATCTATCATGTATGGCAGAGTAGAGGGTGACCAAAGGTAGATCTGACAATACACTGGTGGAAGTATCTCTTTCTATTCATGCCTTTTCAGGGTCTTTTTTCAATCTCTATGGCTTGCTCTGAAGATTCAGTGGCACGGGGTATTTCTATAGTGGCTAGGCGTTTAGTGCTCATAGGGAAGTTGATGCTTAGAGTGACACTGTGTGTTTTCACATGTTGTTGGAGCTAGTGAAGGAGGTTGTTTCAGCTTTTTTAAACTAAGACCTCGCACCATTTATTGTGTTCATTCACACTAGCGAGTGGTCCTAATATTCTGCGTTATTCGAAGTCTCGTCATAATGTGCCGCAAGGCACACTGATGTACTAGTGCGAATTTTATCGTATATAACCATGCCTTGGTTTTTCCAGGTCAATTTTCTGTTTTGGGGTTCCTTCAGGATGGCTCGCTAATTTTTTTTGTTTTTGGGGGGCGTCCCCCCCCTTGTTTCAGATTTTCCTGTATGAAGCGAGTCCTTGATAATGCGGTAGTAATCTTAGGATATTTTGTTATCTGGTAATTGCACTACCTCCAGCTTATGTAGGGCAAGTGAGCTATTCCATAGTCCTGTTGGTCTTCTAGGTCTCTGGTATTGATGAGTCTTGGGGTGTTTTGCTGTGGAGTCAGGTTGCAGTGAGCTTATTTGGTTATTTTTGGAAGCACACCTTGGACTGGTCAGTACTCCAGTCAGGGTCATAAGTTCAGCCTCTTTATATGTGTCTTATCTGCCAGGCGTTTAGGTTCCTCGGTAATCTAGTCGTTTTCGCTACGGAAATTTTATCATTGTCTTGTGGATGAGAGGATGGGGATTGCGTTGAGGAATAGCGGGTGTCCGGCGTGTGTGTGTTTCTTTTGCTTATAAGATGGTGGTGTCCCACGTAGTGCCTTCTGTATCCTTTTTGTAAGAATTAGTACATCATAGAGACATTTGGTTGTTTTGTTTATCTTTCGTTTCTCAGTGGTCGAACTTGGGAATTGTATGGGGTGTGTGTGTGTTTTAGGCTGTGTTCAAGGGAATATTGGTTTAGGTTTTCTTTTTCCAATGGGGGGCCAAATCACAAATATGTAATCGTATGTATGCTTAGCCCACTAGTTGTCTGGGTTGTGGGTGAGCATTTAGCCATGGGGCTCTGGATCGATATGTCTTCATGACAACGAGTTTTGCAAGTGAACGGAGTGAACAGTGGTGATCCCGACTGAGGGCTCCTGTCATTGTGCTTGTAGAGCTTAGTCCTTTGTATAAGTGAAATATGTAGGTGTTAGCGTTAGGCTAGTGTTCTGTTTACTGTCCATGAGGTCTTTAGGTGGTTAGTATTATATTTTGATTGGTTAAGAGTTTCATATTTATAGAGGTGAATTTTTGCGTATGCAATTAGTGAACCGACGTCAGAAACCTTACTACAGCAGATCTTGTCTTGAAATCAGATGTGTAGCACTTCTATTTATGATTCAACTTTTTATAGGAATGGGGTATGAGTTTGTACATATCGAACTGCAAGTTTTCAGCAATGGGGGCTAATGTTCGGTTTTGCTAAGTGGGTATTTGGAGGGACTTAGGTTTTGTAATGGTGCTCCTATGGAACTGCTTAATGAGGTCCTGAGGGGTAATGCCTTCTTTGGCTGTATTTTTGGGAGGGGCCCGTAGTAATAATGGGTAGGGCAGTCTAAGAAAGATTTTTTCTGTTGGGATGACTCGTTCTGATGTGGATGTTCCTTTTGAATATGTGGCTGTCATCATAATTTTCTTGGCATTAGTTAATTTTTTCCTAGATACATGGTTGGGGGTCATGTGTGATAGGTGTATGTATGTGAGTCTTAGGGATGTATGGTCTGTGATCAATTTGTTTCCATAGTTTTTTTGTTCCATTACTACTAGTGGCATTTCCTTTGTCTCTGGGAGTATTATTATGCTGTTTGCATTTTTCAGTTTGTAACGCTCTCGAATTCATCTTTTTTTTGCAAATTATTTTTGGTGGCTTCATTGTGCATAAGGATGGAGTACTGGTGTCTTATTCTGTCAGCTTCATTGTTATGTTATATTTGGTTAGCTGGATTCTCTGCACATATTGATGGTTTCTGTGGGGATTTTTTGGGTGCTCTGCATATATTGAATCCTTTGGATAGACAATCTGTTTCCGGGTTTGTTGAGTTTCATTCTTTTGTTGGATAAATGTTGTAACAATTGTTTCAGGTGTTGTGGTGGTTATTTGAGAGATTTCTTATCATTTTCTAATTTTTTTAGTTTTTTTGCAGAGTTTATCATTTTTGTAAGGTGCTGTTCAGTTTCAGCTCTCCAAGTTGTAAGGTTGTTTTAATCTTATCCAAAGTAAGGTGGATTTTGCTGCTCATTTCCAGTGTAGTGGCTAGCAAATTTTGTTTTAAGCTGATCTAATTGGAACACTCTTTTACTGTGAACTTGATTTCCTGATGGTAGAATATCTCTGTCCTTTCAAGGATAACGTTGGGTAGGACTGCTGTGTTCTCTTATGAATTGTAAGTTTGAAGCAGGTTGTGTTACATTATTATATTTGTCCTTCTGAGCAGACTGACATAGGATCATTTCGGTTCCATAGTATGTTATCTATCCTGCTCTTTTTTAACTCTTACAGCTTTTCCATAGCTTTTGATCTGTGCCTGTTTATTTCTCCCGTCAGAGGTAGATTTATTTTTTTTAATAGCTCTTTTCATCTAAACTAGGCCAACAAAACAGACTCAGTAGAGACACAGAAACTCACACTACGTCATCAAACTCTCAAGTTCGAATGAAACAGACCTATCATGGCCCCCTACGCCAATCAGCATTGGCAACCAGCCTCAAATTTGAAACAGGAAAAAGAAACTCCATACAGAAGCCTGATGACATGGCAGATGAGATTCTGGCCCTGA
>BHFT01054037.1:0-23598 GCA_004320025.1 Laticauda laticaudata
TGAGGTCCCCCGGAAGCCTTGCGGATGTGCCATCCGCTCTCATCCGCTGGGCTTCCGTTCCGCATCCGCTTTCCATCTGCCCTGCATCCTCCCCACGTCTGTTCCTTTCCGTGTTATCTGCTCCGGTTATGCAAATTTTTGCCCCTTCTGACAGCAGATAACAACGGATGGAACATTTTTCTTGTCCGTTGTGTCCTTTTTACTAACGTTTTGCATCCATTGGGCAATGTGACAGGGCCTTTAAATTCATTTAACAAATTTTCTAAGTCAGGTTCCTGTATAGAATTGATGCCACTGATTTCCAGTCCCAGTGACTTGAACCAATCTAATCCCAAGGATTATCTAATTGTGCAGGGCTCTATTGTGGACCCCTCCACAATAACCAATGGAAGTTTTCCCACAAAATTTTGGAAATTTACCTGGAATTTGTGTATTCCAATGACTTGGCACCAGGTTTGATTGGTAGTCTCTGAGGTGAAGGCTGCAGGACTGTATCCATCTCTTTGACATCTGTGGAACCAGGCATTTGATGGTACTCCAAGAAACAATAGATAGGGAAGCCCCTGTATCTATTTCCATTTTACAGGGGCTATTTTCAATTTTAACATCTATGAAAAAAAAATTCACAAAAGTCTATTTGTTTGCCCTTATACTACTGTGAAATTCCTATCCAGCCTCTCTAGAATGAAGCAATCTTCATAATGGGCTGTTCCTTTTTCCCTGGTATTTTGAAAATTTGGGCTCTGAAGTGGTGGCAGGAAAACCCTGCAAACTGTTTTTGGCAGCGAAGACAAACTGTATTTTTAAATTTGCAAACCTGTCTAGGGTGATTTCCCCCTACAGCCTAAGCAAAAGGATCTTGTCTGGCAGGTTTTGCTTTACCAGACCACAATTTTGCCATTAGTTTCTGAGGCAATTAATGTCCTGGTCAGGATCTATATCCTCTTCAATTTCAGTCTGTTCCATATGAATATATTGGTTTCCTCTAGCTGTAGCAGTCTCCCCAGATTCCTTCCCCAGATTGGTTGGCTATCTCAGCTGCTTGACTTTCATCAATAACTTGCTGCAGTGATAAATCTGGCTTAGCTAGTCAACAACGTTGACGTTGAAGGTCTCTAACCCCACAAACTAATTGATCCCAAATTATATTGTCTAAATCCGTGAAGCCACAATGCTGAGTAGCTTTTCTTAGAGCAGCCATGTATCTGCTTACATTCTCACCCTCACCCTGGTAATGCCTATGAAAAGCATGTCTCCTAGCTATTTTGGAAGCATAATGGTTTCCCAGAACTGTTAAAATGGTCTCCCAAGATACCTCATGAACTGTCTGAGGTGACCGAAGCACCATGCTGTGTCAAAAACTTCAGCGCCACAAAAACTAAAAAAAGAATGCCTTTTTCCTCTTAGCAGAAATATCATGCAGGTCGTTTGCCTTAATAAAACACTCAAATCTGTCAAGATAAGATTCCCATATATCACAGTTTCCAACTGATATGGGCCAAAGGAGAGTGCAATTGCCATTTTAGCAATGGACAGCTCTGAGTAACTTCAGTAGTAACTTCAGCTCTGAGTAATTTTAGATAACAGATTTCTGAGTGACTTCAGCTCACAGATTCGGAATCTTCAGCTGGTTGTCTCCCTTCTCTATCCCATCCTCATTGCCAGTGTTAAAGTAAAGTGGGAATTACTGAGACAGACCAGAAGATTCAGGGTAACCCTTTTATTTAAACAGCTAACAAAGGTAACGTCAAACCGCGCGCTAACACAGTGGCTGACACATGACAGCTGATCATATCTGACAGCACTTTTTGTATAGCACACTGTCAGACGCAGTAGCCAATCAGCTGTCGTGCTGCCTCCCACTCATTCCTCAGACCAGACAGAAGACTTTAAATTATAACAGATGGGATTCTCAGAAGGCCCCATCTGCTGGCAAAAGTAGGGCAGGCTTGTCTTAGTGGGGTGAGATGGTTCATCATATAACCCGGACATTTGCCAAGGATGGCTTTAAAGGTCATAAACAACACCTTACCAAATCCTATGTAAAGCATTTTGCAGTAATCCAGACAAGAGATGATTAGGGATTGAGTGACTGGATGCACAAAGTCAGGATCTAAGAAAGTGCAGTTGGTGCACAAACTGAAGCAATGCAAAAGCTGTCCTAGTCATAACCATCATCTGATATTTTAGCAGAAGCTGCAGGTGAGTTTGGCTATGACCCAATTTTATAATTATCAGCAGAATAAAAAAAATTATATGATTGTATAAAAATGATATGCCCTACAACTTAAAGAAACTTTTTCCAACAGTGATCACAGCATGACTAATTTTTGTCTCAACTTGTGTCCTTGCAAGGAAGATCATAATGATGGGACTCCAAATTATAACTATATAAAAGCAAATTATGGCCGGTTTTTAGCTTCCCTGAAGACGGATCGCTGACCGCAATTGTGCGCAGCTTTGGTCCATGCTTCAGCATTAGAAAGCTCCAATCGACCAGATTAGAGGAAGAAGCCGCCTCATAGGGGTGGCGGAGGAAGAGGAGACCATCAGCTAGGTAAAGGGGAGTCTCAAATCCCCTCCCAGGCTTGGCAATTGCTCCCTCCCAAAGATGCCTGAAGCAGTGATCTAAAATGGCTACCCTGAAGGGGAAGATTAGACTGGAATAAGCTTGTGTAGGAGAGAGAGAAAGAAGCAAACAGCAGGAGGAATGGGATGATATAATTAAATGGAAGGTACTCCCAGAATTAACATTTCAAAGAATTTTTAAGAAAGGACTTAAAGTGGTGAATAGAAAGACGAAAAAAAGGTGTGAATTACTTTTGACAGCAGCGGGGCTTTGAACCAAGGAAGGTAGAGGCTGGAGAAGGAATCATCTAATCAATTTGGATAAGTATATTTTGATTTTATATAGGCACTAATAAAGATAAACTATAGATTTTTAAAGATAAAATTTAATATCAATTGGATTTGACTTTTTTGGAAGATTGTGGTTTAAAAAGTTCTGAATAATTGGGAAGAAAAAAGAAAAGAGGGGGTGTGGACTTGTCAGAACAAAGAGTGACATCTGAGTTAAATCTAACTTGTTTTTCCTTCAAAAGACTCTGTTTCTTAAAGGCCCTGTCACACTGGCTGACGGATGCAAAACATTTGTAAAAAGGACACAGCGGACGAGAAAAAATGTTCATCCGTTGTTTATCCACTCCCCAAAAAGGGGCAAAAATTTGCATAACCAGAGCGGACAACACCGGAAAGGAACGGACGGGGGAAGACGTAGGGTGATGGTGAAAGGTGAATGCTCCATGGAGCCTATGCAGATGGAAGTTGCTGATGGAGTGGATGGCACAGTCCGCAGCTTCCGGCCGGCGGATCGCGCGAACCAACGGACATACTCCAATTGGCGGTGGGAGCGGCGCGGAGGAATCAATATGAGCGATGCCCAGCAGCGAGTCACGCTGAGCGGATCGAAACGCGATCTGCGAGCGAGAGCCGCATAGCGACATCGCCTAGCGGATGACCTACGTGTCACATGCATCTATTCGCGGGGAGGAACTGCATTGCCGGCTTCAGCCCCATGGATCATAAAGCGGAAGCCAGCTTACCCACAGATTCAACCATTACAGCGCAGAAACGAAGCCGTGCTTCCAGACCACAGGCTCTCGACCTGCCCGCCACAGCCTGCTCCTGACAGCCTGCCAGCCAGCCAAGCCAGCAGCGCCAGCAACCCCACAACTCACATTGCGGAATGAAGATAGTGAAACACCTCAGCCTTATCCGTGCGACCAAAGCCCACTGGCAAGAGGACCAGGGCAGCTCCCCGGCCTACTCTGCGCCCTCAACTCTGCTTCTTCTGGGTGCATTTATGATACAGGTGCCCAGCGCTGCGCTCTTTGCTGGCGGCTGGGGTGCTATCATGCTGATGCTGCTTACTGGTGAGGAGGCTCGACTCTGAATGCACTGCTATATGTGCTCGCGGTCGATATGGTGCTCTCTGATGACACTGTCGCTTATACTCTGACTTCTGCGCCTGTGATCACTGCACGATTCCCCGTGGTGCTTCTTGCTCGGTGCTACGCTGCTGAAAGCGCTTCTGGCGATGGATCGCGTGCCTTTTGCTGGTGCCTTACTCTGCTGGCATCTGAGTACTCCTAGGGCTCGGAGGCTTCTGTGGCGCTGAGCGTACTGCTGCGCGCTTGGCTCCTGGTGCTGGCGGTCATCCTTTCCTGATGTGTTTCCCCTGCCTGGGCCGTTACTCTTGCTGGCGCCTATGCCTCCTGGGGCGTGCTAGCTTCTGCCACCGGTGCTTACACTGCTGGTGCCTAGTACTCTGCTGGTAGCATGTCTCCTCCGTACCTGCCTTGGTCGGTGCATGCGTGTGGCACTCACTTGGTGCTGCTGGCTCCTTGCTCTGTCTCTGCTTGGTGTCTGCCTTACTCAGCTGCTGCTGATCCTCATCCACTGCTGTGGCATGCCTGCTGCTGCTGGTCCAGCTTATTTGCTGATACTGTCTGTTTTGCTGCAGCTAGGTGAGTGATGCGTGGAGGCGCAGCCCTTAATACAACCTCGAAGCCACTCTGATGAGGCCCAGGATGGGCCTTGACCAGAGGGAGGAAGAGGACCACATAGTGAACGAGGAGAGGAGACAAAACTCATCCGAAGAGGAACAGCATTGAGGCAGAGGTGCTCGAATGGCTGGAGGAGGAAGAGCTCATTGGCGGAAGGGACACAGCAGTCATCGCAGACACCAAAAGGAAGCAGCTGCTTGGAGAGAGAAGGCATGAGAGCTCTGGGTACACTTCGGAGTGCTCCTTGGCTGTGTCGCTCGGTAAGCACTATGCACACTCTCGGTACGGGCAACAACTGCCACCTTCAAGTGAAATCTGGCAGCCGACGCGTCAATTGCTGACGGACAGAGAGACCTATGTTGATGCTCCAACTGCAGCTTTCCTGGATGGAGTGAGATCCCGCGCCAACCAAGGAGCAGCCACTCGTCTCAACAATCCCTCTCTCTCCAGGCAGCCTCGCTGAAAATGCCCAGTTCATCTTCATCGCGGAGCAGAGTCAGCTCCTCGTCTCCAGCAGGTTTCTGTGGCTAGCAATGCCACAATTGGAGAGACCCCCCCGACAGCGTGTTACTACCGAGGTAGAGTCGCGGTGGGACCCCCTTGAGCAGTGGGAGGCAAGAAGAGGCACTTCCCACTCACAGACCCAACCTGCATCCACCCCCAGCTCCACTCTCCCACAGAAAAGCCCAGAGAAACAAACCGGTAGGGACTAGAGCCCAGCACTGTCCTGCTGGAGATAAAGAGACACCATCAGTGAGCAGCGCTAGATTCTCCTTCTCAGCTGTACACCCACCCGACGCCCCGATCCTCCAACCGCACAGCCCTTCCTCCACCATGTGAACCTAGACCACTCATTGAACATGCCGGTAAACCCCCAAGCTACACAGCGGTGAAGGACAGGTAACACCGATCTTAATCACAACCTCCCAGAGCCTCAAGTTGAACCTGCTCCCACCCAATCCAGGTACTGCTCCTGCCACCCCAGGTGCATTGTCACCCCCCCAAGCTTTCCACAGGCCCTCACCTTACAAGGCTACGGCGACCAGCGAAGGTCCAGCAGCACAGCAGCAGCCCCTTCCCAGTCACGACACAGTACGATGCCACCAACGCCATTCCAATGCCCACCGACACCCAGTCCTCAACCCAGCGTGCAGACCAGGACATCCTCCACTACACTGCTCCTTTCCTCCACACTCCCACACCAAGCCCGGCTCTCAGTACATACTGTCATCGTGACTGGTGGTGCTGTCCCCACATCAGGGAAGGCGCTCTCAACATCATGGGGCTAGCCAGCTGTCTGAGAGACTCCTCAACACACCGCCCCTGTTGTTCCTCTCGAGCCAGGCACCCCAATGGCCGCTTCAGACCCAGCACTACCAGTCAGAGCCACCTCCATACATGCACCTTGGATCCCACCCCTGAGGACTGGAGCACACCTCCGAGTGCACCAAGATAAAATGCCAGAGGACCTGGGTGCGCTACCTGGTTGACTTTATTTTTGCTCTGGGACACTTGCACTTGGGTCATTTTCTTTACAGCTTGCTTATTGATAAAAATATTATCTTGCTCACCACCTTGCTTTCATTTATTATTTCAATAAAATCTTGGTGGAAACTTTAGAAATGTTTAAGCCTTTGCATGTGCTTGTGGACATGGGTAAGGTATAAGCCAGTTGGGGGTGGGCAGTGGACACCTCAGGGTGTAAGGAACGATTAGCAGTGGGCAATTGGCAGGGATACTGGGATGGGTTAAGATTAGCTTGTGGAATGGGCAGGGATAGCCTTTGGAATGCGTTAAGGATAAAGTTGTGGCGATAATACAACCTCCAGTTGCAAGCATAGTGGGGACTGTTATGGTCTCCCACCCTCCTCAGGTGCCAACACCTTTGGCCCGTTCATTATCAAATAACAATGTAAAGCATTGATCCACACATTTCAACATAAAACACAACTCTTTAAATGCCCTTGTTCATTGTTAGGCCCACCCAAACAACATGGCCCTAACCACAGGGTCAAGACGGACAGGCTGAAGGAAGCAATACCATTAATCCTACTACATCTGCTGTGCCATCGCCACGCCCCGGCTGGGAGTTGCACCAGTGTCCAGAGCAGGTCGCGACTGCTTCTTCCCTTTCACGTGATGGCTCTTGGGCCTGCACACATCCTCAGGTCTATCTAGGCACCCTTGAACTCCATTCCCCGAGGCTCCATGGTCCCCATTGCCTGTTACCCGGCAAACGCCATGCGACGCAACAAAATGCCCGTCTTCCCTACTATAATAGCGGTCTCTGTGTCATCGTCGGCTCGCCGCGGTAGCGGGCTGCGTTGCATGATGATTGTGCAGGGATTGCAGCAAGCTTCCATCGATCCTACCTAAGGGTCCTTGCTTGAGGGCGATCCTGCATTAGGTGGTGATGGAGACCTGGAACTTATTGGCCAGCGATGCCAAAGTCATTCTCCACCCCATGCCTTGCCACTGGACAGCCATAGGTGAGTGTTGAATCCTCTCTTCAACGACTGACGGCATGTCTGGCGAGATGTGCTAGGGCTTGCATGGACCGGAGGTTCTGAGAGGTGAGACAAACTGATCTGTGTCATCCCCAACGATGAAGTGAGCTGGCAGCGATCTCAGTAGTTTGCGTTGGGCATATGGGTCTTTGGAAGCCCTTATGATGGGTTGGGCATTCTCGAGGCCCTCCTTCTCGGAGATCCTAGGACCGCGATATTGCTTAAATACTCCTGGGTACATCTGAAGATGCAACGCCGCTTGCCCTATAGCATCCACCTGTTCACGAGTGAGACTCCCTGTAGTTCAGCATCAACCATCTGGGCGTAAGACGGAATGCATGCCTGAAGAACGCGTGTACTGTGAGTATGTGATAAGAGTGGGGACCTCTGAAGTTGTCTGGAAGTCTTTCCAGGCCACGTAGCGCTCTTCCTCATCTCTCCAACGTGTGTCTTTCCACATCTGGCATACCACTGACTCCGTGGCAACTTTACACTGAGCAATTCTCTCGAGTTGGAGGGGCACTGGAGGAAGCTCCTCCAGGATATTCCTGTCTGCAATCGACCGGCCCTGCACTCACTTCTCCCAATGCGCTGTGCATGGCTGATAGTTCGTGCCACCCCTCAGCCAGTCTACAATCGCTCCTTGTAGTCTTGTCGAGCCGACCGCGAGAGACTAGGGTGGCAGTCAGAATCGAGTGCCACCTTGCAAGCCCGACGGATCCCTGACCTGAAGTACGCTCTGCTTGCGCGTCAATCTTCTAAGAGCGGTGCAGCTATGCTTCCCAACTTTGTCCAAAGCATGGCTGGAGGCATCCTCAAATGAAGTTTCGTGGAATGCTATGAGTCTCCCGTATCCTCAGCTGCCCATCTGCTCTGTTTGTACAAGTCCGGCACTCTGCTCTTCCCTGACCGCTTCAGACCCCAGATTCTGGTCGACCCAGAACCCAGCTTCGTTGCGACATATCCTCCTTTTACATGTCGCTGAGGCCCTTCCTTAGGAATATGCAGAGTACCCTAGCTAGTACATGCACTTCGCGGACTGTTGCAGAAAACTGATGGTTGCTGAATGCTATCAAATAGGACGATTGTTGTTTACGCAATCCACGGTGATACTCAGATGATCTGGATGCCTGGTGGACAAAGAGCAGACGCCAAATGAAGGCGTCTGTCTCTCTCAGGCAGGGGCTGCCTAGACCTAAAGTATTCCCAGGGCGAAGTGCTCCCCCTTTTTACTAGGCAATTATAGGTTTCTTCCAGCTATGTGTCTTTTCATAACCTCTAAGGAGTCGCGTGCGTGAGCATCCTTCTTAATATACCCGAGATAGGTCTCCTCTTCTCTCGAACGTTTTTTCCATTTTAAATGTTTTCTATGCCATAAGCCATGCACTCCGGAGTTTCATCCTTGTCGTCCGTCTGTGCTACTCACGCTCTGCGTGTCTGTTCCACGTTCTTTCTCGCTTCCCTCCCTCGTGTCCAATATACTCTGGAGCGGATTGAGTTTGCGCAGCATGCGCAGCGGATGGGCCTAGCGTGATTGTAAGGGCGGACGCACAGAAAACGGATGACGATGCCGATGCAAAAAATGGATGTTCCACCATATGCGTAGTGGTGCAGAATAGGACGCGTTGTATACATTTTCCGCTCAAAAAGTTTTGAGCAGCTCAAAACTTTTTGAGCAGATGGAACCTCAGTCAACGGATGCTGGATGGATAGAGAGAAAGAAAAACGGACGCAGTGAGTACAGAACGGATGAATCGCATTAACCAATGGATGGCAAGTATTTCTCTCTGTTTTACATCCTCTTTCCATCCATTGGTGCAGTGTGACATGGGCCTTAAACTGTAAGGAAAATTGATATAATAAAACAAATCGAAACATTGAAACAAAGAAAGAAACAGGAAGATTCTGCCCTTGGATTAGTTGTTGATTCTGATATGGATTTGGCATTGGATTAGCTGAGGATTAAAACTTGAGAGGAAGAAAATAAAAACTGACTGATGGAGTTAACTTTAAAGACACTATTTGGACTAAATTACTAATTAGAAAGCTATAAAATGGCGATCTCTTCTGGCATTAAAAATGGAACTTAGAAACATGAAAGAAATATTACAAAAATGATGTGAAACACTGGGCTTTGCTTCAAAATTCACTGAAAATGTGATTGCAGAGTATGAACAACAAAGACAAAGGACAGAAGAGGAGGGGCCATCTTTAATTACCATTGAGAACAAAGAACTCTGGAAAGAAAGAGGAAAATAGTTGGAAATAAATATTGGAGATTTGGAAAGTTGAATAAAGAGGGAAATATCCAGAAAATTAAAAAGGGAAAAAGAATCAGCAGAAATTAGAAGGGGGGAAGGGAGTTATCAACAGAGAGTGGAATAAAAACTGGAGTGAAAGAATAAAGGGGAAAACACAAGGGGAAAGAAGGGATAAGAAATAGGACTTGGGAACAAAGAAATATGGGAATTCTAAAAAAAATGGGAAAATTGTTTAATTAGACATAGAGATAATGGCTGATTGATACTTGAAGAGGGGATTCTGCAAGGTGCTGGGGGGAGGGTAACATAAATAAATTTGTAGTTGTGAAATGGGGACATATAGATTGATAAAATGGAAAATAGAACTGTTATTTTTTGATAATGGAATTCAATGCTCTTTTCTTTTATGCATAGAGATAATGGAATATGTTTATGAAACATATTGAAATATTTTAAATATACTGAAATAAATGAAATTATATAGGAGAGATGAAATGGAATTAACATTTGGGTTTAGGATTAAATTAGTAGATTAATATGCCCTTTTTTCCTGAAATTGTAGATAAACCTTATGAAATTAAAAAGGGAAAACCATGCAAAATCTGATTTATATATGTTATGTAGTTTTGAATGGCATTATTAATTTTAATGTTTTAGGTGATAAAATGTTAAACATTTAATGGGATTTAAAAGGGGAGATAATTAATGAATATGTAACTTAGAGGTTGCACACTTAAACTGATATTTTAGGGAGGAAGCCAATTTATAGAAGGAGCGTTATTAATTAGAATTTAAGAGGAATATACAAATGTGACAGATAAAGTAAAGTATAATAATTATGAAGTTAATATATGTGAATTAAATAATGAGATAAGCATTTGGAATAATATAATGAAATAGAAAATGTATAAAAGCATTGTTAAGATAAGAAATTGAATACAAAAATTGAATATGTAATTATGGTCATATCTGTATGTACAAGTGAAACCTGTAATCATGCTGTTCACTAAAAGATGATAAAATGTGGAAAACTGAATAAAATCTATTTTTAAAAAAAGAAAATTATGATCTCATAGTTGCCAACCTCACATCTTTTGATTGGCACCTCCTGTTCACAGGTTGTAATACTGCAGAAGACGATTATAGCACTTTTTTGCTCGAAATCCATAGAGTCATTAATCTATACATACCAAAAACAACCCTTAAAGCCAAAAATAAAAATAAATTACCCATATCAATAAGAAAGGTACAATTGGGGTATGGGGCTAGCTGCTGAGCCAACTGGATGCGCAAAACAGCTCTCCGTAGCGCACAGCCGTTTCCCAGCTGCTCGGTTGGATTTTCATAGTCACGGTTCCTTGGAGGGGGTTCAGAAAAGAAGGACAATCTGTGGAGCGAGTTCCAAGTGGCGGTTGGAACTCAAATGCAAGAGAGGTCCTGATAGATCAAGTGGGGAAGAAGATGGCCAGCAATGGCTGCCACAGATTTGACAGCTGGACAATGCAAGCAGTGAAAAAGTGGGACAATGGGAGACTGAATCTGGCTGAAATTGGTTCTGGCTGGTAAGCATGAGTGAGGAGAAACCCTTTTGAAAGATTCCCTGGTGGATTACAGGTGAGAAGACAGAAAGAGAGTAGAGGATTTTTCTCTCCCCCTCTATAAAAGTGATGAGGAAGATCCTAGGGGAAAATTTAAAAACCTGTAAATTAAATTAAGAGTAAAGAAGAATTGCACTAACAGTAAAAGTGACTGTGACAAACAAAGGGAGATCCTGGCTGGAGTTTTTTGAGTATTTATTAAAAGAAGTTTGAGATAGCCTTAAAAGCAGGAAGAGCTGATTATTCTGAGGAGCTGACTGACATCTTGGACAGTGACAGAGCAACTTTAAAATGGAACTTTAATACAGAAAAAGAACAAGAGAGACATCTGCTGCCAAAAAAGGAATTTACCTGAATTTATCCACTTCATCAGGTCCAAAAGGCTAGAATTCTTCCCATTGAATCAGGTCAACTCTATAAGGCAGTGGTTGCCAACTGGTAGGCCAGAGACAATTGGTGGTCTGAGAAAAATTTTTGGTGGTCCACAGAGAAATGTCACCCCTAAAGCACCCCCCAAAGCAGTTAATCCAGGTCGTGTGGGAACATAATGCTGCACTGCCTATATGACCCATGGGAACACAAGTCTTGTGTTGCTTGCATTGTGAACAAAACAAAGTAATAAGGGGAGGGGGGAAAGGGTGGAGGGGGGAACTTGCCCCACTCACCTGGCTTGGCCACCAAGCTGCTTTTTTCTGCTTCTTTCTTCTGCTTTTGGCTGCATGCAAGGAAAGTTTTTCTTTCTCTCCCCAAACTCCACCAGAAATGAGTCTTTGGGACCCTGCAAGACATCCTGCTCCAAGAGGCTGCACTGGCATGACAAGTCTCCCAAAGATTCATTTATGGTGAGGTTTGGGGGAGAGAAAGAAAAGCTTCTGCTGTTTCTGCTGCTTTCCTTGCAGGAAGCCAAAAGTCTCTCTATCTCTCTCTCTCTCCGCCCCCCCTCTCCCTGAGAACAGAGCTGGAGACAGTATCCTGTGATCCTAAATAAAGAATGATTGATTGGTAGGAAAACAGGGGGAAATTTCCTGCAGACTTTTGGGGGGATATTCCTAGGGTCTCTGGTCTGTGGAATTTAAAAGTATGAGTTTGGTGGTCCCTGAGGTCTAAAAGTTGGTGACCCCTGGTTTATGCTGTTATGTGACTATGAACTGGGTGACTATTAATATTAAGTGTTAAGCCTGGGTTCCCCAACCAGGGTTAGGGAGACCAAGCTAAAACAGAAGGGCAGCGTTAGTCAGATAGGCACACAGAATAATGGTGAGTAAGCTCTGTATGTTTATTAACATTACATAAAAATAAACAGAACACTTTGTGTTATCCAAAATTAGTAGAGTTTACTTCATTTAATAAGTTCAAGCATATCAAAATACATTCCAAACTCATGTATCATTTAGTCCATCATTCAGGGATATGTCAGTTAGGCAAAGTCCATGTAGAATATCGATGTCAGTTCACTTACAAATCAGTCCTTTTGTTCTCTCTTCCCGTTTCGAGCAATGCAGTCTTCAAAGCAGTAACAGGGCTCATCAAAGCCAGAGAGAGAGCATGCTGCAGTCTTGCTTCTTTTAAGGTTTTTTCACAACCACTCCCTTAATTACTATCCCCACAGTTAAGTTGCAGAAACTTTAAACATACAACCTGAGATTACTTGATTTATTATTTTACCTAAACCAGTTAGGGTAAACAATTGTTATTCCCTAACATTTCTCCCCTTTAGGCTTAAAATAATTAATTTAAACCCCTTTACATTTTTTAACTCAATTTTTTTACAACTCTCTGCTAAACTTACTTACTTCCTTGTGCTTTTGTAATTGGTCTGCAATGTTTTCTTGCATGTCATGCAGTATATCCAATTTTAATTAAGCCCATACTTTACAGATTCTCTAACATTTAAGTATCTTAGATCAGTATGTTTGTGATCTAGTTTACAGCAAACTAGTAAGCTAACTTTATAGCTGCTTTGATTATCCTCATACACTATAATGGAATCTTTACATTTATTACCCATGTCTATTAATAACTGTTCTGTACATAATCAAATCAGTGCATAATAATGACAGACATGAAAATTCCGCTTCCATCGTGGACAGCTAAACGCTGTTGTCTGATTGACCTCCACCCTAGTGTCTTACCAAATAATATAGCCAACCCATGTTGATTTCTAGTGTTTATATTCAGTGTGCAAAAACTTGCATCTGCATAGGCACTAAGACTCCAAAATCACCCTTTGCGTTCTATATACAATGCATGTTCATTGTTCCTTTAAGATATCTTAAAAATTCTTCTTTAATGCTTGCATTGACATTGATGTTGGAATCTGAATAAAACGTGCCAGCTGATCTTACACGTATAGCTATATCTGGCCTGACAATGCTTATATATTGAAAGCGTACCAATCAAGATTGATATATTAATTTAATTCCAAATTTTGGATTTGATCATTAGTTGCCAACTTCTGACTATTGGGAGTTCTTGCAGGTTGCAAAGTTCCATATTTAAAACGTTTAATTAAATGGCAAATTTTATTCTTCTTTGACGATATCTTAAAACCATTGATTTGTTTTGTAAGTTCAATCCTAGATACTTTTTAATTTACCTAAATGCTTTAATTTTATCTTTTTGGCTAATAATGATATAATCTCATTAGCTTCATTAATTAGTAGTCTTGGTTATCAAAGCAAATCATGCTGATAAATAATAACAATAATTGACACCGTTCCATTATTTCTCTTTTAAACACACTATGATCTGCTAAACCAGATTTAAAAAACCTATATATTGTTTAACTCTTTCACATATATTGGTTCCACTCAAACCAGATTGTTTCAACCGTAACGGACTCTTTTTTGAGTTCCAAACAAGCATTACTAATTACTTATTGTCTTTATACCAATTGGTTTTTTAAAATATATAGTGTGCTTGCAATGGTGCATGCTAGATGAAGCGTTTCTAATCAAATGGTTAATGACATACTGTTTTTCTTTGAGCTGCCCACACTAATGGCTGCTCTTTAAAGATGTTGCTTTAAGCTTTGCGTGCAAAAACTTCATCGTAATCCAGGATGCAGTTTGATTAAATCCTTGAGCTACTAACCTAGCTTGATGGGTAACAGTCCCATCATTTCCAGTTTTTTATTTTAAATATCCATTATGCACCCAATGATTTTCTCCGGGAGGTGAATTGGCATCTTCATAAACTTTCATTACCTTTAACTGAATTATTCTTTTTCCATGTGCCTTTTGCCAATCTCCTGATCCTTAGCAGGAACATCCTAAGTTCATCAACACTAGTTGGAACTTTAGTTACTTGGCAAACTATTACTTGCTGATACCTATTCAGTGGTTCTTAGTTAACGTGTTAGTACGTTTCTAGGGTATGTATAGGACTTACAGGTGGACGTTCCTTATAGTAATTGTTTCTTGATTATTGTAACTCTCCTGATCAAACTATTATGCCTCTTGTGTCTGTCCTATTTGCTCTTCGTGCGATTCTGTCTTTAATGGACTCCTCTTATAACTAATCTGATCTTTCTGCCTTTTGTAGGGATATCAATAATTACTTATTATTTAAATCATTGCTCTATCTATTCCATCCTACATGTTCTAAGGATTTTGCACTAGCACTGGTGTAAACTTCTAGTATGCTACTGGTTCCCAGAATCTATAAAGATCTATGATTAGATGTATATCCTACAAAAAAATAATCTTTTAGCTCTATGCTGTCCTTTGTGTCTAAGTTGTGTAGGGATGAGTGCACCCATGCTGGTGCTCCAAATGTGTGCAGGTAACTTAAATCAAGGTTTTGTACCATGCACAGTGTGAAATGCCCGTAATTCACCTGTTGTGAATTAACAACATTATTTATATATGATTACCACCACATTATTCTTCTCACCATAAATTGTCAGGGTAATCCTGAATCAGACATCAGTAGTTCGTGCCATTGATTGTATGTTTTGCCTCATTCTCTCTAAAAGGCATTATTGTTGTGGCCTATATGTGCAGACATTTTAGTTAGAAATACCCTAACATTCCTTAGTCTGTTCTGAATGTATTATTTGTAAATTCTGTACCATTATCTGTTATGAGAGTTACTAATGTTCTTTTTAGTTTTTCTTTCTCAAATTAATTCAATTAAAGAGATTTTGGTATGTTTCAGTTTTGCTCTTCATTAAATAGCAAAACCCATATCTAGAATAGTGGTCATTATACTTAGTAATGTAACAGCTCCTCCACACTTGGTTTTGCGACCTATTAAATGCAGCAAATGCTTACTTCTAAAGGCTCTTTAGTTATAATCCATCAGCTCTATTAGCCGGCGTATAACCCTGCTCTTACTGTGATACAGGGCGTTACATTGCAAATACTTATTACAAGATTCAAACTTAATTCCCTTAGATAATTTCAACAGTTCTATAGCATTTTTAAAAATTTAAATGCCCTAGCCTTCGATGTAACAAGTGAATACATTCATCATGAGGTTTCTTTATTTTCATAAATTGTTGTAGCCACTTTAAACCATCATTCATTTAACACACTATAATTCACTTGCTTAAGACTGCAGTATTCTCTTATCTTCTGTTTTCAATTATGCAGTTATCTCCCCTAATGTAACTAAATCCTATTGAACCAAAATCCGTAACTGAAATTAAATTAAACTTAAGTGTGGTACATAACATTTTACATTCTCTTTTATTATAAAAAGAACAATTATGCTATACCTTGACCTTTAGCTTTCAGTTTCCAGCCAGTGCTAACGATATCTGGCCGTGTACTCTGGGACATTTTAATAAATTTTTTGTTATCATTTGTGTATACAATGTGCTGCTTCCCCACTTCAACCACCATAATATATTTTTACAGCCTCCGTTAGTATACCTTGGCCTAACTCTAATTTTTATTTATCTTTGATGACTTTAGCATTTCTGGCCAGACGTTCTTGGCGCTTTTGCCTTTTTACAAAATTTGCCAAATGCCTCTTCCTCCACATTTAAACACTTTTTAATTGCGTATGCAGTAGGAGATTCATTATCTTCTCTTTTGAGGTTGCTCCCCTTAATTCATCTTCTTTCAGCCTTCTTCTGGCCTCTTCAATCATGTGCCAGTTTAGTATCAGTTAAAGTTTAAACGTTCCTTTGGCAAAATTTCAAAGTGAGTTACGTAGTTATCATAAAACTTTCATCAAGGGGAGATAGAATATGTATAGACTTGATGTAGTTCAGAGAAATAAGCTCTTTCTCGTGCAGGTTCTTGAAAAATGTTTTGCATAGTTTTTAAATGACTCAGCATATCACATTGATTTGAGTGCGTCCTTGAAAAGCTTCCGTGTTAGAATTTATGTGAGCACCAAACATTATCTCGAACATAAATCCTCTTCAGCTCTCTGCCAAACACCCAACAAGCGGTGTCTCTCGGGATATTAAACAAGCTGTTGATCAGTTAAGTTAACCCAATATGCAAATGGCTTGGTTGATTTTTTATGCATAAATTCATCTATCTTTTAGTCTCGTCTTCCTCATCCTCTGGATCCCATTCTTCTACGTTTGGTGGATTTTCATATGTTCCACAGACCTTCTCTTCGTAGAAGTAGACTACATTTTGTAGACCATGATACATAGTTTGTTCCATCCAGCTTGGATATAAGGGACAAACTTTTGTAGATTGACTTGTCCATTTCTCATATATGTATTATAAACTATAATTATAAAAACACAGCTGTCTGTTTACTGTAATGTATAACAACACAAACTCTCACTCTTTACATAAATCTGTTTTTATCCTAGTTAAACTGACTTTGCAGCCTCTGGGCTCATAACCAGTGTTAAGCCTGGGTTCCCCAACCAGGGTTAGGGAGACAAAGCTAAACAGAATGTGCAGCGTTAGTCAGATAGGCACACAGATAATGAAGTGAGCTAAGCTTGTGATGTTTATTAACATACAGTAAAAATAACAGATACGCTTGTGTTTATCAAAAATTAGAGTTTACTTCATTATAAGTTTCATAGCATAGTCAAAATAACAGTCCAATAGTCATGTATCATTTAGTCAGTCCATTCAGGGATATTCATTAGCAAAGTTCCATGTAGAATATCCGATGTCAGTTCACTTACAAATCAGTCCTTTTGTTCTCTCTCCCGTTCGAGCAATGCAAGTCTTTCCAAGCAGTAATCAGGGATCATCAAAGCCAGAGAGAGGCACGCTGCAGTCTTGCTTCTTTTAAGTGTTTTCACAACCACTCCCTTAATTACTATCCACAGTTTAAAGTTGCAGACACTTAACATACAACCTATGATTACTTATTTATTATTTTACCTAAACCAGTTAGGGTAAACAATGTTATCCCTAACATTAAGGATTAGTACTAATTAGTGTTAGTATTATCTTCCTATGTGCCTACACTCAGATATTAATATTTAACATTCCTCTAATTGATACTTATCATTTTGCCTATTGTTATCCTTGCTGATATTGTTACCATATTCAGTACATTACTTCTACTAATATAATAATAAGGTTAGACGAATTACTATAAAAAAATAAGAAAATGAACTAAGACAAGTTTGGTAAATTTGAGATAGAATGGATGAATAAATAATGTTAAAGCTGTGGAGGGATATAGTAGGGAAAAGAAGTGGGTGTGTTGGTTTAAAAGGTTATTAAATATGACAAGTGTTACAAACCTAAGATTGGGACAGGGAGGAAGAATGTGGCACAGACCTCCTTGACTATGTCAAGCCCATCTAACCAAAGATTGAATGAAGAATTATTGCAACAAGAAAGATCTAACTGTTTTAAAGATTTACAAGTCATGCTGCAATCAATGCAAGAAACCAGGTCAAGAAATCATGAAGAAATGAAGAAAGAGATAGAGAAGGTAAGAAATGATACAGGCAAACTTAAAGGAAGATGCAAATGATGGATGGAAGATTGGAATCCTTTCAACAACAGATTATGAGAAATGAACAAAAATTAGAATAGAAAAAGAAGAAAAAAGAGTGGAAAAAATAAATGAGAAACTGATCCAAGCAAATGAAGAATTAGAATCAGTGATTATTGTTCTTGAATTTAAAAAAAGGGGTCACTATCTATGATTTTGAACATAAGAGAAGAAAGAGAGGAAGACCTACTAGAAATGATGGCAGAATTATTAGCAAAGGCTCTGGGAATAGGAAAGGAAGAGATGTTGATTGAAATAGACAAAATTTATCCACACAAACTATGCAAGACAGCACAATTTACCAAAAGAAATCCACATTAGGTTCATTTAAAAAATCAATCAGGGATGGGATTCTTCAGAGGATGAGAGATGATCCACTAGAACAGGGGTCTGGAACCTGTGGCTGAAGAGCCACATGCTGTCAATTCATAAAACATTTTCTATGCCTGTTTTATAGTTGCCAACAGAAAGGGAGGGGAAGGATTTTGAAAGAGCATGCAGCAGTTTGGAAGCAAAAGTACATTCCATGCATGCCTTGCAAAGATTATACTAACTGACTGGAGTTTCTGCCATGCAAAATTCCAATTGGAGGACATATTGGTGACTCTTGGCTATGGATGTGTTTCATTGGAGAATATGAATTATGATACACCCAGAGGGGTGGGGGAAAACCAGGGTCATGGGTGACATTGAATTACATATCACAGAATTGGCTACATCCAGATCATGTCAACATGTCACTCCTAATGAATTCTTTGAAGCTTTTTGAAGTTTGGCTCAAGGCTTATGATTTAATTAGGGCGATCGCTGGAATCCTGACACATGCAGTTCCTTTGGCCCTCTGCTATGGCTCCCTGTCAGCTGATCCCACCACTCGCTGGCCCTGCCCCTCCTCTCCCTGTCACTCCTCATCTGGCCTGAGAAGATAAGGGTGATGGCAGGGGGGATGAAAACTCTCTCTATATTCCAGAGCAGGAGGTGATTGGGTGGAAGTGAGTGATGTTGAATTGGCCATGCCCATCCAGTCACACCAGTTCTTAAATTATTGGCTCTCAGTGTTTGTTTGTTTTTCTGTGGGAAATGGGTCCAAATAGCTCTTTAAGTGTTTAAGGTTGTAGACCCTTGCACTAGAATATAGAGGAAAACAACTGACACTACTTTAACAAGTGCCAAAAAGAGGGAGCTATGAAGACCCTACCAATTGTTGACATCTAAATTGACCAGACATAATATTAATTTTAGGTGGCTGAATCCAGAAGAAATATTGATTTCATGGCAAGAAAAGAGAATTTAGAGTCAACACTTTGGAAAAAGTGGAGGAGTTCTACAAGCAGAATTTTGGCAATGAAGAACAATTAGAGGAGAGGGAAGCAGAAGAAGAAAGAGAGTCAAGACTTCTGGTCAGAGAAGAGAAAGAATTACAACTTAGAGAAAGAAGAAATAGAAAAAAAGAAGAAATGGAAAATAAAGAGAGAAGACCCAAAGAACTGAGAGAAGCCAGAGTAACAAGGAATATAAAAACTAGATATAAGTAGAAAATGTAGGAAGAAATCAGGATTCTATCTTTGAATATTAATGGTTTGAATTTTTCCAAAAAAGGGGGGAAAAACTTTCAACAAACTAAATAGAAAGAACCTGAATAATAGCTATCCAAGAAGTCCACGTAAAGGAGCAGCATAAACATTTATTGGACTACCCAAAATTGGGGAATATGTTTGCATTGCTATCACAGTATAAGAAAAGAGGGGTTGTGCTTTATATCAAAGAATTAATCTTAGCTAAGCAAATCTATAAAGATAATAATGGTGGGATTCTGATTGTAGAAACAACATTAAACAAAAGTGGGTGTCGCTAGTAGGAATTTATGCTCCAAACAAGGGACTAGAATAATTTTATAGGAAATTTCACAATAATGCATGAGAGATAGAATGTGATAATATTTGCATCATGGGAGATTTTAATGCAATAATGGTAATAAATTAGATTATAAAAGTAACAAAGAAAGAAAAGGGTGTCCATTATCACCACTACTGTTTACATTAATTCTAGAGGTACTGACAAGAATGATTTGAAAAGATAATCAAATTAAAGGATTAAATATCAAGAAGGAAGTCAATAAACTGCAAGCATTTGCAGACAATCTTGTGTTTTTTGGAGGAGCCATCACTATCGGGTGCAAGGCTTATGGAAATACTGGAAGAGCATGGGGAAATAGCTGGATTAAAAATAAATAAGGGCAAAACCAAAATGATAGTTAAAAACATGTCAAACAAACAGAAAAAGAATCTGGTTGAGAAAAAATATTTTGAAAATTTGAATAAGACAATATTGAAACTTATTTGGCAAGGGAGGAAACCAAGAATTCAATTAAAATTATTACAAGAAGCCAAAGAAAGCTGGGGATTTGGCCTGCCTGATTGGGAGTTGTATTACCATGCTGCTACACTCACTTGGATGTGAGAGTGGATAAATTTAAAAAACAGGAGGTTATTAGCATTGGAAAGTCACAATTTACAATTAGGATGGCATGCATTTTTGTGGGATGAAAGGTTCAAAGTTCATCAGTACTTCCAAAAGCATCATATAAGACAAGCCCTGCTTAAGTATGGATAAAAATCAAACAACAAAAATATATAGAAATACCAGCATGACTCTCTACATTAGAAGCATTAGTGCAATCAAATTTTATCAACTTGGGGAAAGTTATTACATACAAAGAGATACGTGGGATATGGTGGGCATACTTACAAATCCAAGCACGTTACAAGAAGGACAAAAATGAATGGGATATACAGAGATAATTGACATTAGATGAAATATTACCAGGAACAGATGAAAAAGCAATCAAAATAACCTATAAATATTACATAGATAGTATGGGCCAAAAATTTCGGTTACAACATTGAATTGAAAAAATGGCAAAAGATATGGGAAAGAAATAGAAAGTTAATCTTGGCCACTTCATATAAAGAGAACCTATACAAAATGTTCTGGTCTTCCCCCACCCCCTGGATGTATATTCTCCAATGGGATATCCATAGCCAAAAGTCATCAATCATGCTCTCCAGTAATAATCTTGTACACCAGAAGCTTCGGGTGCCTAGCAATTATCTATGAAAATATTTGAGGTATGTATTACTCCCCCCCCCCACTACCTTTCTGCTGACAACTCTAAAAAAACAGAGAAATATTTTTAGTTGACATTCATCTCCCCTAACTTCTTGAAGGTGACCTGTATAACACAAAAAACCCACAAGTGTATTTCAGGTATAGAACTTAGGGTTGTGCACCTCCCCCTCCAGGNCCCCCCCCCCCGATGTGCTTTAGCACGAAGTCAAATTGGTTGAAGTATTGGGGCCAGCAGACTTGTTTGGGTGATAGTTTTCGCATGGTCTAAAGGCTTTCCAGATTTTTATGATCAGTCCAAACTTTGAATGGTTTCTTGCCCCCTTCCAGCAGGTGCCCACCTAATTGTGAAAGCTTCTTTTTCCCATGCAGCCCATGCAATCCCAATAAGGGGGGCAGATCCATAGGAAGTCCATCAACAGGACATCTCTCTGGTGTTGGCAAGGGCTGCAGCAGTCCCAGGGGAGCTCCTGTCATCGACTTGGCCTGCCAGCGTCGCATGCAAGATGTCACATAGGACTGCATGCCGTGTTGTAATTGGGGCCACCAGAAAGTCCATGACATAAAGTGCAATATCTTGAAAAGGGTGAAGTGCCCCAATGTCCAGACTTCTACTTGATGGTGCGCCCCCTCCAAATGGTGCCTCCAGGCCTCAAACACTGCCTTAATGGCTAGTGGCTCTTTCTTCCATATGGTAGGATTGAACTTCTTGGAAAAATAAGCACAAAGGAAAAGGGTACCACCAGAGGCGTGAGCCTGGAGAAGCATTGCACAGACTGCCACATCAGACGTATTCACTTCCAACAATGATGGACAGTGTGGATTGGTGTGCTTCAGCATGACTGTATATTCAAAATGCCTGTATCTTGTACTGAACACCATCTTTCACTCATCTCCAGGCCAAATCTGCACCAAATTGTATGTCCCATGCAGGTCCAACTTTGTGAACATGACAGCATCCCGGAGCCTCTCCATCAGTTCTGGAATCAAAGGCAGAGGGTGCTGATTGTGCACTGTGATGGTGTTCAACCAACGGTAGTCACAGCACAGGTGCAAGTTGCCCATCTTCTTAATGAACAAGACCAGAGTAGACAAAGGCAGCAACAAGGGCCAAATAAAACCCAGAGCGAGATTTTTGTCCAAGAAGTCTAGCAAAGCAGCCAGCTCGGGATCAGACATGGAATACAAACAACCTATGGGAAGGGGCACATCGGGCACCAAATCAATGGACCAATCGTAAGGCCAGTGCAGGGGCAATTGGTCCACCTCCTGCTCACTATAGACATCTGCAAAGTCTTTGAGTTCTGAAGGCATGGACCCCGCAGGTGGACTCATCACCTGCCCTATGCAGACTTGATGGGTGTGGTCCACACACTGCAGGCTTAGGAACATGATCATTTCTGGGACCAATAGATTTGGAGGTCATGAGTCCAGACCCACACCAAGCCCAAGACCACAGGGAAATGCAGTCTGGAAATGAGGTAAAACTGGATCGCCTCCTCATGCAAGCCAATAGTCAGGCACAAGGGCTGGATGGAGGCCTTGATAGGCCCAGACAAAAGCACCCGGCCATCGATGGTCTCGACAAGCAGAGGAGGTTCTACAGAGCACTGGGGGATTGCAGACTGTGCTGCGAAGGCCACATCCATGAAGTTCATGGTGGTGCTGGAATCCACCAGACCCCTGGGAACTATTGGCCAGGAACACTTGGGCCGCCACGATCAAATGCCAAGGGGGTCTGAAATCCACTTCTGCAGGATGTGACTCAAGTCCTGTGCGCGCCGGACCCAGGGTCTCCTCTAGATCAGGCTCTGCCTATTTCCTGACAAAGTTTTCCAGGTCTGGGGAGCAGGCACAGGAAACGACTGAGTTTTCTGGGTTCGGGGAGCAGGCACTGAAGCCAATGCCCCTTGTTGCTTCTTGGGGCATGAAGCAGCCATATGCCCAGGTTCCCTGCAATATAGACACAACTCCTCAGTGCACCATCTATTGTGCTCTGTAACAGACAGGCGGGGTCTGGCAGCACCTAGGTCCATGGGCTCCTCCCATGGGAATGGGGTCTCATACACAAAAGAGGCCACAGGAGTCTCTTGGGAAGCATGCAACAGTTCCGCCTCTGCAGACAGGCGTTGATCCTCAGACACAGGTGAATCAATGTGCTGAGGGTCACAGGACAATCCACCTGCGCACAGCTCATCCTGCAACTTATCCAACAACCTGTCTTGTAATGTGTCCATAAGTCCGCCTCATTCCAGGCTGAATCCTGGCTAAGCAGCTGGAACACTCTAACATACTCCTGCAGGGATTGCTGTCCCTGCTGCAAGTCTTCTAAATAACAAGCAGCAGTCTGGGTCTAGATGGAGTCTTCATATATCAATCGCAGATGGTCACAAAACCCCCGGAAGTCATTCAGCAGATCACTATCCTCCACCAACAAAGATGTGGCCCAGCGTGTTACAGAGCCAGAGAGCAGGCTAATTACAAAGCCCACTTTATCCTGATCAGTGGGGAAGTCCTCTGCTCTCAAACTAAAGCCCCTGTCACACAGCACCAATGGATGGAAAGAGGATGTAAAACAGAGAGAAACACTTGCCATCCGTTGGTT
>BHFT01054038.1:0-12486 GCA_004320025.1 Laticauda laticaudata
TAGATAGATAGATAGATAGATAGATATAGATATATAGATATAGATATAGATATAGATATAGATATAGATATAGATATGCTGAGAGAGAGAGAGAGAGAGAGAGATGGTCCACTATTAAATCTCAATACTTTAACACTACTCTCATTTAAAGCTGAACAGTTGATAATCCAAATGCTTTAACATAGTCCTGATATTTTTCTACAGATACAGGCTTTATTAATATATCAGCTATATTATGGTCAGTAGAACACTGCTGTAATCTTATCAGTTTCTCCTTTATAGCCTCCCTAAAACTGCAGTATTTGATGTCTACATGTTTACTCCTGCTTGCAATGCAATCTCCTGTTGCCATTTTTATACATGCCACATTGCCACATTCTTGAGCTTTTCTTATTTAGAGGATATACCTTGCACATCACATATGAGACCATCTAGTCTAGGGGTGTCAAACTCAAGGCCCGGGGGTCAGATCTGGACCACAGGTTACTTAGATCTGGCCTGTGGAGCTACCTTGAAAACAGCAAAGGATCAGTCCACGATTCTACTGCCATAAAAAATGAGTTCAGGAGGGCTGTATGCAGCTCTCCTGTGCTCAGTTTTTGCTGGCAGAGGATTGCAGGAGGCCATGGCAACCAAAAACAGAACTTGGGAGCCCATTTTTTCTTCAGAGTACACGGGCCACCAAGGCGCTCCCAACACAAGTGATATCAAGCTGGCCACACCCACCTGCCCATCCTTACCTCAGTCTCCCCCCCCCCCGAGATCAAACTCGGATGNCCCCCCCCCCCGAGATCAAACTCGGATGCAGCCGTCAATGAAATATAATTTAACACACCTGTTCTAGTCTTAAAGTTCCTCCTGATGTCCAGCATTTCACCCCTATTAGTAATAGCTTTCCTGTTATTGTTACTGGGCACGGCCTGTTTGTTGGCCAATTGGGGAAACTTGTTTCTGGAAGTTTGTTGCAAGGAGGGCTGTACAGCAAAAAACATCTGGGAAAATGTGTGACTGCTTTAAGGCATTACAGTTAAGTGCAAGTCTTGCACTCTCCAAAAGACATTTTGCACAACCTTAAACACAAGTAAACTACAACTGGCTATAATTGTTCTGGTGTGTCCGAACTGTATAGAAAGGCAAAGGAGGATGACAGTATGACTGTATGGGAAAGCCCATCTAAGAGCTCTTATTTGCTGATTGTTTGGGCTGAGAATGGTAAACAAAATGACTCATCATATAATAAAACAACTGACATAGTGAGACTTTCTTGCAGTTACATTTTCTATCTGTTACAAGATGCCTAAGAAACGAGTGTGGATTATACCTAACATTCTATGGCTCTAAAACAACAGCCTTTGCTCACAGACCAGGAAAACGTACAATTATCTGGCAATATTAGGATCATTTTAGACATGTCAACTTTTCAACACAGAATATATTTCATAATCATGTAATCTGCATGAATATAATTATGTTTGACAACTGAATTCTGATGGGGAATAATGATTGGCCAATCTTATTATGTTTTCCAGGTATCTTTGCCTAAGTAAAATATAGCTCAAGAAGTATTAACGAAGACAATTCTTTCTATGCATCTTCCAATCAATGTATTTAAAAAGCTGGTTTGTTTTCCTATCAATAGCTCTCTGTGGTGAAAATCTGTGTTTGGCAATTGCTCCATGTATACCGTGTCAATTTAATATTAAAAACAAAATTGTTGAAAAAATATTATCCCAAGAACATACGTAAAATTATAAATATTCAGCACCTCAAGCTTTTGATATACTTTAGTGCACATGAACGGAGTAGCTGTCAAAATTACAACAGGCAACTCAAGTAATTATGCAGATTTATGCAAAGCATTAACAAGAAGAATTAAATGCACAAATGAGGTGGCTACACTTGAATTGTTAAGATTATGAATAATTACCATGAATCTTTTTTGCTCTTAATATAACTTGTTTTTGATAAACAAAGCCTTAATTATCAGAATCCTTTGGAGAATATTGGTGACCTTCATTAATCTTACAAAACAAGTCTCTTGTGTTCTGCATTGTAAAAAAGCACATGCTTAGAATAAGTACATAGACCATGGGAAAAGCATATGCTAATGGCTACTACAAAACTGTTGTGCACTATAGTTCTGATTTTCTCTCGCACATCTGTACATAGCATCTAGCAAAAGTGTTGTGAGTTTTGTTAAATTTGAGAAGAAGACATGACGTTTTCTGAAGGTAGGTAGGATATGAATCTTTGGTTATATAAAAAATTCACAATCAGATATAATGTATGTATGTATGTACGTATGTACGTATGTATGTATGTATGTATGTATGTATGTATGTATGTATGTATATATGTACATATGTATGTTGGGGAGGGAGATAACAGAAGAAGAAAATTATAACCATTAGGTTCTTTATCCAGCTTAAAAGAGCATTCTAAAGCAGAATTTTCTGGAGTAACAACCTTTAATCCTACCAGTTGTGGAGGCTGTTTTTACTCAGGCATACAATAGTGGTACATGGAAGAATCCATGTGTAGATTTCTATGAATGGAAATATTTTTTGTGATAGAATGGATGAAGTATGATTTCCCTTGGATTTCCTAACTATATTGCACACTACACTATTGGGATGGAAACAAGATAATGGAAATGTTACATATTTCATATATTTGTTGGGAATGCTCAATAGTATTTTAAAAAGTCATAGGCCCTATAAAGTAAACAAATGTAATTTTTAATGAAAGAAGGTAAAAAGGAAGGATTTATATGCATTTTTTACTTAACCAAATGGATTACATTATCTCAATAAGATTGGTGCCATCCTTCCCTAATTTTGATGCCTTCCAGCACTAGTAAGATTATCATAATTCCCAGCCAACATGTCAAATTCTACTGCTAGTGGACTGGAGCTGGAGGTTTGAACCTTGAGATTTGAATCTCAGGATGTCTAGTCAATTCTTATTCTGATGCTAGAGTACCCTTATAGTTTATGAATTTATTCCCAGGTAAATGGATATTAGATTGCAACCTTCAACATCACACAAACCCCAACCCAAAATTTCATTAAGAAACAATAACCAGAAAGGTAAACAATCAGCACATAATTCTAATGGTAAGACTTCCTACTCAGAATCAACTACTTTTGAAAGACTTTGTATGACTCAGACAGTCACACAAAGACTATCAAAAGTAAGGCCCGGTCTATAAAATTACATGTCCCAGATCATGAACTGTGTCCTCTTTTTTTGCATCTGAAACAATCTACTGTTATCTCCCTTCAACTGTCATAACTCTGCTTGAACTAGTCCTAGTACTATCTCATAGAAATGCTATCTCCCAGTTGAGTTTGTAGAGGGCAAAAGTCTATAAAATCAGTTCCATTCTATAGCAGAGCTGCTACCCAGCATCTCATTCATCTCACAGGATTGTCATTCTCTTCCCCAATCTTTCCTGATGTTTTTCCTGCCTCCATTTCCGCCATCCATTTTCATTCTGCAGATGCCACTTTCCAAAGGCAAACATGTCTCCGACATTTGGCCAGCTGCTCCACTGCCGAAAACTACAGAACCATTTCCATTTCTGCTTCACTGGTAATTTTTACATTGCCCTCCTTCGTTCAGATAAACAGTGGGACCTCTTTCAGTCCCCTTGGTTAATTTCAGAATTAATTTGCAATGCTGTCATCAATGGTGTAACAATTCACTGATCAACAGTTGCAGTTCTTCATAACACTGTCAAACTCCCAGCTGCCACTGTGCCAGTCTGGGCTTCATGGTTGTTTTTCTCTTCATTCTTTTTTTCCCCTGTCTCCTCCTAACTTTATTCTTTTGCCCAGGCCTAGACATTATGCCTTGGGACTACTAGTAAAGGAGGACTTTAGAAGCATTAAGTCTTTACTGCCAGCTACAATATCTCTTCCCTAGAGAGTCAGCTGTCAGATCAATGGTGTTTTTGTCATAAAAAATCTCTCCAAAGGGACTCAAATTTGTTTTGGCAAATGTCAAGTAGCCTTGATGCATAAAAACCCACTTAAAGAGGTCACATTTCAACAGACAAAGCTTTTCCTTTTTTAAAAAAAAAGGGGGGGGGAGGGTACTGCACAGTTATGCATTTAATGTTTTTTTTTTTAAAGCTAGGCCTTAGAAGGAGGAGAAACAGAAATGGGGCCATTAGTGCAACACATAGCTGCATTTTTCTAGTTGTATCAGTCCTTTGTGGTAATATACCACATTAATCAGCACATTGGAAAAACCAGTCTTCCAAACCTCATACCCACCATATGAGGAGTACAATTTGTTCACACAATACTGCATATCTGAGTCATGCTTTTGGAGTGAATGGAATTTCTTCACAATAAGCAGCTTTAAAACTATTCGAAACATGAACATTTTCCAAATGGGCTGTAACCTTGAAGAAGAGCAAAAAGAGTTGTACACAAGGCAAAGGTTGGGGGAAAAAAAAATTCAAGTCCAAAGCAGAAATGGAACCCCAGAAAATTATCTCTGACCTGACCCTCCCTAGTACCCTTTAGGATGAAGGCAGGCAGGGGGAGGGAGGCTTTGTTGCAATCCTATAATAAAAGTAATTTTAGTATTCATGATTTTGATGTTCAAGATTGGTTTACCTCAAAGGGCAGATATCATGGGACTGAATATTTGCACAAAAGCTCGTATTTAGTTTATGCACAAACTGAAAGTCAATGTGTTATGAATTGCACATTAATTAATATTATTAATTAGGTCTCTATGAAGAGACTCTTCTCCCAAATTTGAAATAAGAGGAAGCTAACTATGACAAATGCATTGTAAAGAGGAGAGAAGTCATTTTGTATATGCTTTGAGGCAATATTCGGTCTGCAAAAGTCAGTCTGCAAAATATGCCAAATGATGCATCATGTACAGACCTGCACATCTTAAGAGCACAGTTCATTCAAACAACACTGGATAATATATGTACATATACATTGTGTAATTACACATATTTCAAAGTGTTTAGAAACAAAGTCAATTTGAACCGAGGCTATAAACATTGCCCAGCAATATCCAATAGGCAAGTGTGTGTGGTGGTAGCAGGAAGACAAGAGTTCAAGATCTACAAGAAGGCAAGTACAGCAATGCATATTTTGGGCCCTGTTTGTGGTTACTGCTATGCAGAAACAAATGGCCAAGTCCTAAGTATGAAATAATCAAGTCTAAATTCTTTTGTTTCCCAAAATTATTATCCTTCCAAGAAAAAGAAAAACCCTACCTGATTTCTTATCACTTTATTGTGAAGAGTAGAGGATATTTCTTTGGAAGTGGGAAAGAGGCAGAGAAAGGTTAATATCCCTGAAATTAGCACATTTTTTTCATGTTCAAAAGCCATTTCAAAATGCAATGTCTTGAAAGATTAAATCGGAGAAGCAAGAATCTGATATTCAGCTTCTCAGAATCTTTTCTGAGATGAATAGGACTTTCTTTCATCTCCATCAATTTGATCAATGATTGAAGAACACATTTTTGAAAGTTTTCACCCAAACTCTGATATCCAGCTTTGAACTGTTTTTTTTTTTTTAGAATTTATTTTCCAAGTACCCAAAATGGTATTCAAAGCAATAATTTCTCCTCATTGCCCAATGGCATCATTGTTATTGGAAGAGAGAGACTCTTTTTTTCCCCAAATCCCTTCCTCCTGTCTCCCCTTGCCAAGTGCAGAGAACATCAAAATGTCAAGTGCAACTTAGCTTTCAAATTCCCCTCAAAACCCTTCATTAAATCCTAAAGTTGCTAACAAGGGTCCTAACTACTCCATCGATGTAAGGCTGCTACATAATTGAGATATGGGTTTTTTTCAAGTAAAAATGATAATAAACAAACATTATTAAGCAGCATTTATTCCTCAAGTGCTTTTTATGGCTGGAACATTTATCAGTGTCTGTGCTAAGAGTTGCATAAAGTACTTTTATTTTTTAATCAAATCCTTCCAATCATCTCATCTGATTATTCACTCCTATTCTTAGTCCTCTTGTCTTTTGATCTCTCAAAGCTTGCTGGTACTCGAAATATCCCTATTAAGTAGTTTCCATTTCTAACAAGCCCCCACTCTTCCATTGGCTATATTATAAGAATAAATCTGGTTTTTGTCTGAGTTTCTTCATTTTCACTCCTCTTCTGCCACAGGAGATTTTTAAAAATGTCATCTTTTTTACAGGGGTGCAAAATATTTCCTTCCAGTCAGCTTGCATGGTGGTTAGATGGCTAGCCTGGAAATCAGGAGACTCTGAATTCTAGTCCTACCTTAGTCATGAAAGTTGGCTGGGCGACTTTGAGCTACTCAACTTTGTCAGCCTAACCCTAAGCTGAACCAAAGAGATATTGCAGGGGAAACTAGAGCAGGAAGAATTATTGTATGTTTACTGCTTTGCATTGTTTATAAAAATGGATAAAAATGCATACATAAAATGGTATCTTCAATATAATGTCTAATTCCTCTCTAGAAGCTGCCAAAAATTATACAGACATCCTGAACTTTATAAATGTGTTTACATTAGAAACCATGTACAAATAATTTCACTATTTTTTACTGTCGAACTATCATAACAATACTGCAAAAATCCAGACAACCTTTAGATGAAAGGAAAGAGACTTTTCTGTATCTTTTGTACCCATCCAGTGGTTGTTCATATTTTTGCATCCTAGATATGGCTATCTTCATCTTTTGTCTTGGGATTTCCTGATTTTCTTCCATCTAGCTACTAACTAGAATTGATCCTACTTATATTTTTCAAGATCAACCTGGTAGAACTTTAATGCCAATTCCTATGATCAGGAAGTTGTACAAACTGTAATTGCTAAAATTATTAAGTGGACAAAGGATAATAAATTTAATTATATTAATTTAAATTTAATTCAATTAATATATTAATTTAAAATAAAAAAAATGTTTTTCCTGGTTCAGCCTCTTGAAGGCGCCATAGATTGGTGGCTTAAAGGACATTGGAGAAGATCTATACTCTAGCACGGAGGTCCCCAAACTTGGCAACTTTAAGACTTGTGGACTTCAACTCCCAGAATTCTCCAGCCAGCTATTCTGGGAATTGAAGTCCACACGTCTTAAAGTTGCCAAGTTTGGGGACCCCTGCTCTAGCAGTTCAAGTCCTACCACCATATGACAGAGTGAGCTCCTGTCACTTGTCTCAGCTCCTGCCATCTAGCAATTCAAAAGCATGTAAATACAAGTAGATAAACAAGTACTACTTTCATGGCTTTGCACTACAGTAGGATGTCATGTATAGCCACATGACCGCAGAAGCCTATTTGGACAGCATTGGCTCAGTAGCTTAAAGAAATGGAGATAAGCACCACCCCTTAAAATTGGCTACTACTACTGGAGTAAAATAGCGACTCCATCTTTTTTAATTATAGTGATTGACCACAAGCAAGCATCTCTGATTGTCCTTTACTTTATTAGCCAATGGTGTTCCAACCTTGAAACTTTCCCACATCTTGTCTGATCATGGCTTCTAAATATACATCAGGAAGAGCCCCAGTCATGAACCATTAAGGAAGAAAGAAGTTAAACAAGTATTTGAATAGAAAAGGCAACCCTTATTTATTTACTTACTTATTTAATTAAAGCCAATAACCATTATGTGGAGCAAAATCCTAGGGGACCAGTCCTTTAGAGAGTTGCAGTTCATGAGTTACATCCTAGTAGAGAAAATACAGTAGGATCAGTTTGGTTTTGCAGCTTTGCTCTGTTAGAGAAATCTGGGTGCAGAGAACCACTGTGAGATTGCCAAACTAATGCAAAGTTTAGAAAGGACCTTAAAAGATTAATTTTGGCTTTGCACACCCAGCACCCCGAACCACAAACTAGCAAACACAAATGTGCAAACCCAGTATATAGTTTGATGTGCCAAGTGAACCCAGGAAATTGGGTTAATTGACTAAACTGTTGTTAAATTAACTATGGGAAAGTATGTCATGTGAGCACAGCCATAATTTACACCAACTGGGGCTAAAGAGCAGACCTTGGCTCTCAGGAAATGGCAGAGATTTCCACAGTCCATTTCAATTCAAGATTGAGAATTGTCCTTCAACCCTGAAACAGCCTTTAGACAGAGGAAGAGGTAACAATGATTCTAGAAGTATATAAAAGATAAGGAATAAGGTAGGAGAATGAGGAGCAACTGTACAGACTAATGAAAATAGAGAGGGGGGATAGCATCAACAATCTCTTTTAATATAAAACAATTCAATATACAAACAAATAATAAGAGTCTCATTTTATTCCTTGGCTGAAAACCCTAATGGAAAATACACTTCACGTTACAGCAATGATTCTGGTCACATTATTGTCCCTATTTATTGGACTTTCTATTTGTTGACTACCAAAGTCTCTTGACAGCTCAACTCAATGGACAGTTTGAAAGCCAGTCAATTGAGTGTTGCTTCAATTGTTGATTTTGTGGCCCTGCCCAAACACACTTAGTTTCAGACAGACTGTTTGCTTTTCATCTTTTAAACCCCATATAATTTTTCTCATGGTCTTATTTCTGTCTATAAAGAAAATAACTTTGGAGATGGCAAGGGAGAGGAATGTTTGGGTATAGCAATTGGAAAACATAAAACTACTAATACAAATTAACATACCACCAACTCTGAAAAATGTAAAACGTAAGGTAGGGAAAAATGGGATTTTCCAGATCAGCCCCACTGACTTTTGTGTGTGTCACAGCTGATTTCTCCCAAAGGATGTGTGTAAGGTTGCATAAAGAAAGTCAACTAAAAGCTGATTTGTTTTGTCTTTATGAAGGCCTGAATCTAAATTTGTGTTTCAGATTCCAAAGTGTGTATACATGAACCAGCCAAAAGGCAATGCCTGTATATCAACATCAGCACTTAGACCGATATAAACAACTTTATTTCTTCCTCCTATTTCACAAGCCCAGTAGAAAGACCATGTAATCAGCGGTAATTATTGCTTTTGAAAATGTAAGCTTTACATTCTGCAAAAATCTTTTTTTAAGTATATAAATACAGGAAGCTTCTCAAAATATATTTACTCAATTCAACAAGGGGAGAAAATATCAAACCAAGTTAGGACACTCAAGTGTTATTTGCAGCAATCACAATAAAGTCAATTTTAGTTTAAATCATGATTGTCATAAACACTCACAAAACATATTATTTACCAGATGGCAATTTCATTCAAGCAAACACATCAAACTTATGTTTCATTATTGTCAAATAAGGATGAACCTGCCACTGGGATAACCTCCAGTACTTAAGCAAACACTTCTGCACACACAATAGATGAAGCAGCTTGTTCTTTGGTAGACAAGCAGTTCCAATAGTTTCACCTGACTCATCACTTGTTGCTTATAATCATTTGCAGAGGAGATATCAAGACTTGAGGAAACAACAACAATGTGAACTTCTGCAATGGTAGTTATTGCTAAGAGGGAAAGGTTACAAAATCTTGAAAATCTGCCAAGGCAATTTTCTCCTCAACTTACATCTAACATAGTTAAGGTGGAATGCCTCTGAGACTCTTTCTCACAGTTGCACACTCCTTCGGACTCAGCTATCTTTTCTTTTAAGAGAGCTAGTCCCCTCAAATAATCCAACTTTTCCACATTTTCAAACTCTATTAGATATTTTCATCGCAGAGGAGGTCATCATTGACTAGTAGAGATGATCCTTTAAAGCAGAAGAGTAGCTTGACTTAGAATAGGGCAGAGGAACTATGACCCTCCCTACAGATTTCTGATCTACAGTGGAGATCTTCCATGATCTCTTCCATAATAATATGTGTAGAGGTACACATTTTCCATATGTGTCAGAAAGACCACAGGTCACAATAATAATAGAAACCAAGATTGCAAACTTGCAAAAATCCAGAAAAAAATTGTTTGTGTTTGCTTTTGAGCAATTGCCTGGACAAGTCTTTGTAGATTTTTTGGCATGTTTTTTTAAATGTAGTTCTTCCTAAAGCTAAGAGTGATGGTCCAAAGATCACCCAGCTGGTTTTGTGCCCAAAGCAGGACTAGAATTCACAACTTCCCAATTTCTAGCCTGGTGCCTTAACCACTACACAAAGCTAACTCTCTTCCAAAAAGACTACAACCCCATTAATGATGTTTAATAACCTTTTAGGGACAATATAAATTTTAATTATGGGGAAATTGGGAGTTAGCCACAAACCAAATTTTCCATTATACTCCCAACATAGTATTGCTCTAGATTATCAATGAAATTTTATGCCAACAAAGTACTAGGTTGGTTGTTGTTTTTCAAAGGGGAACCCAAGACAAGAATGGCAAGAATTGCAAAATATAGTTGGAATAGATTTCAGAGGTTATCTAGTTTAACCTCCTACACAAATCAAAGTTCAGCTTAACAATATCAGTTTTTGATGGCAAATAGCTAATAATTGGTTTCAGGGAAAGGGAGCTTTTTGTACCATAAATTTTGCCGAGAAGACCAAATGAAATTATGGCTTTCTGATTAGTGTTCCAAATACATTACTGGAACAACCAGAAGTCTGGTTATGTGCCCAAGTCACAGGATAGTCAGTGAGAAAAAAAGATCAATCCACACACATGCCCCAATCCCTGGGGCCACTGGAATGATGGAATCGATTCCCATGGGTAGGTTATCTTCAATATATGACAGTACTGTTTTGTTTTCTGAATAAAACAAAACAAAAACCGATGCACTTATATTGTTGATAAATGTTCCAATTATTAACAGTTACCAGATCCACAGAAAAATTGAAAAACATGATGATCTAATTACATACAATTACATTTATTTTGCAAATGAGAAAAATATTTAATAATCATTTCTGTGTTTTGATCAGGGAAACGTACTTATTAATCCACATTCCTGGAATAGTATTTATTTTAAAAAAGATGTGTGCATATGTATGCAGTTCTCTATTTTAAAAAGGAATAATAATTGGTTTACCCACTAAAACACAATGAGGTAATATGCCAGTCATGTTCTTTCAAACAAGATATCTTCCACAATCGTGGCCTTGAGTTCAATGATCCAAAATAGATATCATAAGATATGGCCAAAGACAATTATTTCAATAATCATATCTTCACAAAAGTTGCATATAAATCTATCTCCAGAAGAGGAAACTAAAATAGAGAATCTTTGCATACCCTATACTTTTCTTGTCATTTGACTTTTGAAGAGTTCCCCCATTAGAAATCCAATCAAATAAATATGGAAGGAATCTACTTGAAGACTAATGAATATAAAAACTTACTTAGGAATCACTGGTGCAGAATCCAATTGTATGTGTACTCTTTTGATGTTTTACCATTCCCCCCCCCCATCTCTTCCATCTGATACATCAAATGCAAGAGATGACTGCAAGTATGAAGCTATTTAAATGCAAAGGAAATTCAGGCCCTGCGGTCACCAGAAATTTCCCATTGATTTTCACAGAGCAGACTCATGCCCTTATTGAGCAGTTATGATCTTGCACTCCTGAGTTTATTAAACTTACACCAGATCCATTTTTCTTTGTTTCTCCATTCACTCTATTACTTAGCCAAAGATTTGTCCCTTGCAAGAATGCCTAAATAACATTACTGGCAATAAAATGCAAATGAAAATGAGGTCTTTTTTTAAAAAAAATCAACTTTTGAATTACAGTGCGAATAAATAATAAATGATATGAGAAAAGCATGTTGTTTTGATGAACAGGAACTATTAGCAACACAGTTTTACATTTAGAAATATCACAGATGCTAGACTATGGCAGGGGCTGGCTGGTGCCCCCATTGAGTTGTAAACAGGTGGCTTTAGGGAAAAAAAAACAAAGTCTTATTTTGTGTTTAAAAAATGGTATATGAGAACAATTGGGAAGAAAGTACCAGTCAATACATCAAAATGTAATTTTCCTTAGCAAAAGTAACCATATAAATTCCTATAGCTAAGAATAAGAACAGATGAAAGATAGGGAACAGCAGTGATTCTCTCTGTCTCTGGGTTCTTCTTAACTATCTATAAAGGAGGAATAAATGCTTCAAAAAGGACAAAAGGGCCCAAAGTCGAGAGACTTCCTTTTTTAAAAAATAAATTTTAAACATTAGAGTTAAAGAAATAAAAAATGTATATAAACTACAAAAAATAATAATAATAAAGAAACCAGAGAGAAAGAAAGAAGAAAAGGAAAAATATAGATAGAAAAAAAATTAAGAAAAATTAAAAGTGAAGCACAGGAAAAGACAACGAATACATAAAGAAGTAATTTTATCCTTATCACAACAAAATACTTTTTAATAATTTATCACTTCTTGAAATACAATAAAAAATCTCTTCATCCCATATTTCATCCCGTATCAATAAACAGATCCTTAAGCCCCGTCACACAGCACCAATGGATGGAAAGAGGATGTAAAAGGGAGAAAAACACTTGCCATCCGTTGGTTAACGTGATGCTTCTGTTCTGTACTCACTGCCTCCGTTTTGCTTCCTCTC
>BHFT01054039.1:0-14177 GCA_004320025.1 Laticauda laticaudata
TAATACCCGAAGGAAGCTAAACAGCACAAATGTAAGTACCCGCGAGAGCTTAAAAAAACAAATATATATGTATATATGTATGAGGTCATGAGAGGCCTACCTCTCTTTCCTTGTGTTCTGTCTCCATTGTGGTTTTCTGTGCAGAGTAAAGATAGATTGCTTGCCAGGTATTTGCCTACCATGTATATTCATGTAGATAGAGTCTTGTTTATAAACCAATGTTAAAAGATAAAGCCTCTGTGTGCTGTGTTGTGTTGTGCTCCTGGGTTGTCTCACAATAGTCGTCATGCTGCAAACATTCTAACACAAAATGTTAAGGTGAATGGGTTAATTTCAACATTCCAATTGAATCCTTAATATTTTCCAGCCCCTCTCATCTCCCTAATATGGGAGCTGGGGTTGAGATAGAGAGGATATGGAACATATGGTAATAAGACAGAAATTCCTTTACATCAGATGAAGTATGCTTACTTTATATAGACGTAGTACAACAGGAACAACATTGCAATGGTAAATTGGATGCAGATATGATTTTAGTGTATGATACTTCTTATAACGCCAACAGATGCCTCTTTGTTGACCCTGATCAGTGACTGTTATCCAGTTTGGGATAAGAATCAAATTAGGTTTTATCTAGGCCAGTTGTGTCCAATTCATGGCCCAATGGCTACATGGGGCCCTAGACAGCTAATAATTCAGTTCCATAGGATGATAAACTTTTAATATTATATACAAATATTATTTTGTGATTTATATACATTAACTACATTACCTATTTAATATGCAGCCCAAGACAATTCCTCTTCACTCATTGTGGCCCAGGCAAGCCAAAAGCTTTGACACCCTTGGTCTAAGGTTAGGATTAGGGTCAGTATTAGGGTTATGAGCCTAGTTCCCTCCTGCTTCTCGTTCTCATGCTTCATACTTAATCCTTTATTACTTTGTACTTAATCCTTTATTACTTTGTACTCCTGCCCTGAGAGACTGCCTTCTTCCAATCTTGAACCAACATCCACAGAATCCACAATGTCTTGGATTGTCTTAAATAGAGGTTGTCCTTTATAGGAGTTTCTAGCATTGAGATTATAGTTCTGGTGGTCAAACTAGGAATTTAAAATGTAGAATAGTCACACTATATTTGCATTTGGGGCAAGCAACATAATGCGTAGCACAGAAAAGCTTTAAGAAATAGCAAGGTAAAATTTTAAAAGCATGAGATCAGAAAAAGAATGGAAACAAAACAAAACTAGTCTACATGAAAACTGTTCATTATACTTCTCTATGTCTTTCTAGCCTTGCAAATCATCCTTGCATTTTAATATGTTCACACAATATTTCATCATATTATCTTTGATTTTTTTTTAAAAAATTCTCACCTGTATCTCATTAACTTCACCCAGATATAATTCCTCTGTCTTCCTCTCTCTCTCCACTAGTTCTTTCTTTTGTTTTCCTATTTAACCTTCAGTTCTTCCTTTCATATAGCAAACCAACTCAAAATACGTCTGTTGCACTCACTTCTGTATTCTATCCACATTTCTTTAGCTTCCATTCATTCTTGACCCTGTCTCTTATTTTCCCAGGCACACTTTTTAAGTACTCCCTCCCCATTGTATTAAACTAACTTTTATGTCTCTCTGACATATCCAAGTCTCATTTATTCCTTGCAACAGTCCACAGTCTACTTGCTATCTTTCTACTGCAAATTTGCATGTTTGAAATTTTCTCTGTTACTCCATATTTAGTAATTCTACCAAGTTATACCAAATCATCTCAATCCTCTAATTTTTTTTAACATTTACTTGGAAGTTACAACTGATCAATGCTTTCATCTTCCGTTTTTTAGTTTTTGCACACATACTGCTTGCTGCACCCTGTGTTCTACCTGAATGACTGTAACGACACAACTTTCTCTGCATTGAAAAGAACACTTATTTTATGTCCCAAGAAACACCACTCACATTTCATTGCAAACATTCCTTATTCATTTATCCATAAATTGATTCAATAAGCAAGAGCATGTCACACATTTTTGCCTTAATCTGTGAACCATTTGCTAAGTATCTTATAGTATCTCTGGACAACTGCATAACTGGACAGAAGCATTCCTGTCAAACAGACAACAAATGGTCAAAATGGGAATGTCCTATCAAAAAGTGTCCCCCAAGGCAGTGTTCTAGGACCAACTCTCTTCATACTCTACATAAATGACCTCGTGATCATATTAAGAGCAACTGCATTCTCTTCGCTAATGATGTAAATCTGTTCAATATCACAGACAATACTGCCTACCCTTCAAAAAGATCTTGATTATGTGGCAACTTCAAATCTCAACAAATAAATGCTCTGTCTTACATATTGGCAAAAAAAATCAGAAAATAAAAATACAAGCTGAATAGTCAAGACCTTGTTGATGATCCAAGCTCTGTAAAGGACCTTGGAATACTCATCTCTAATGATATAAGTGCTAGGAGCCCACTGTAACTACATAGCCCCCCAAAAATTAAGAGTTATTAACCTGATTTTATGTAGCTTTTTCCTCTCGGTAATATTACACTGATAACTAGAGCATACAAAACAAATTTGCTAGACCAATACTCGAATACAGCTCATCAATCTGGAACCCACATTATGTATCTGATATTAACACAGTTGAGAAAGTTCAGAAATATTTCACAAGAAAGAGTTCTCCACTCCTCTACTCATTGTAGAATACCTTATGCCACCAGACTTGAAATTCTAGACCTAGAAAACTTTGAATTATGCTGTCTTTTGGTCTGATCTAAGTATGGTATATAAAATCATACATTGCAATGACTTACCTTTCAATGAATATTTCAGCTTCAACCATAACAACACAAGATAACACACTAGATACAAACTCAAGGTTAATTGCACCAAACTTGATTGCAGGAAATACGACTTCAACAACAGAGTGGTCAATGTCTAGAATACTCTACCTGACTCTGTGGTTTCTTCCCCAAAACCCAAAAACGTTAACCTTAGACTATCTACTATTGACCTTTATCCCTTTCCTAAGAGGTCTGTAAGGGTCGTGCATAAGCACACCAACTGCCTACTGTTCCCTAGTCCTTATTGCTATTGTTTCTTTTATTTTTCTTATATGTACCCATTTCAGGTATTCATAACTATGTATATACTTATACCTATTATCTTAGCGATTGACAAATCAAAATAAATAAAATAAAAATAAAATTGATATTTATTCTAATGCATTTCTATAACTATTATTGCATTCAGCAACTGTAGTTCTGTAATTGCACAAAATGTCCAATAATTAAAGCCTATTCACTGGCAAACATTTTCTTTAAAAGTAAAGAAACAATAAACTTTCTTTTTCTCATGCATCCATTTCTCAGCAACATTCGGAAATGTAAAACCTGGCTGGCTTACCATCCAACAGCAAAGCACCATTGCACTTTTGTTTATTGTCAGCTCTTGTTTAGAATTCTGTCAAGTACTTTCCCATTGAAAAAAACTATAATTCCCCTGTGGTTTGTTCATTCGCCCTTGCTACCTTTACTTCCCCTTTGTTAAAGCGATACAATTATGACATTCTCCCAGGTGCAGATGCAGTCTTTACAAACATTGATAATAAAAGAACATTAAATGTAGAGATATTCCACAAGCAAATTATCTCTCCATTTACTGTTTTCACAGTTTATGCAACCTAGATCTTCAGCCTTATTGTCTTCAACAATATTATAGTGTTTATTTTTCTTTTTGAAGACTGCCTTTGATACCATTTGTTTTTGATCCATTGAACATTCACATACAGATCTCCAAACGTTTTCGTTTTATCTCAGGTAATGTTGTCACTATCAATTTTTAATAATACTCACCCTTTTAATAATACTCACAAGGCTTCCTATTTATTCCATCCATTTCCAAAACAACATTTAATTTCCCTCAGAATCACTTGCATTGCATTTCCTCTGCCTCTGCTTCTCACCTGAACTGTTCATTGCAGTGTTTGACTATAATCTAGGCACTTACCTTTTCTTTTCTGTACACAGCATTCTATACATTATACAGTATTTCTCTCTTATGCTCATCTTTTTGCGGCATTCATGTATTTCCTCTAATATACAGCCTCCTGTACTTCATCATTCTGTCAAGCATCCTTTCTTATTTTTTCCTTTAGCATCACTCTATATACTCTTTGGCACTTAGTAATGTTGCAATTTACAAGCAGTTTCTACACTCTTTTTTCTTCTGTCCACTTCCCATTCATTCTATAGGAAGATTATGTTCTAATATATTTTCATAAAAATATCATACTTTCTTCCCATAGTCATAACTACTTTCACTCTTATTTCTCTTCTTTTCTTTTCTTCCCTGTCTACTTTTTATCAAGATCCACTTTTAACAATGCTGTCCAAAACAACTTCTGTTCAACCTTCACTATCTCTCTCCAGCCTTTCATAAAAAAATAACACAATATATTCTTATTTATTCATTTTATTGAATCACTTTATAAGTTGTCTTAATAATGAGAGCAACTCCAGGAAATACACAACAATTCAAAAAATAGTTTAAATAACAGAGAGGGACTAATAATAATTTTAAAGTGCCATTCAAATGTTTTGGTATGGCAGCCAGTGTGACAATAACCACTGGGTTCACAATGGCTGGTGTATCCCATAATTTCAGTTTTGATTTTCAGCTCTTGATACTTTGTTATTTTTTCCAATGATTTGTCTCCTGTTCTACTATCTCCTGGTATAGCCATACCAATATACTGTCTTTTTTTGTCTTTTGAACTTTCTTTTCAAGCTGCCAGTTCTTTAGCAGGTGGCGATCTTCATATTCATTGAATTCTTCCCCAAAACCTGGAATGTTGTAATGTATTGGCATAATATTTGAATGGGTTATTATTATTATTTTAAGACAAAGATGAAAACTAACAAGAATGAATACAAATTATAGAAAGAAAAAAATGCAAAAAAGAAAGAAAAGAAATAGAAAAAAGTAGCTTTCTCCAATTTTCTTTACAGCAATTGTCAGTACCAGTACAAACATACAATTTTTCTTTCAAGAAAAAAAAAAGCTTTTCTTATTACCAATACAGGTAATCCTCAACTTATGACCACAATTGAGCCCAAACTTTTTGTTGCTAAGTGAAACAAGTGAATTTTGTCCCATTTTACATCCTTTCTTGCCACAGTTATTAAGTGACTCACTGCAGTTGTTAAGTTGCTAAGATGTTGCTAAGTGAATCTGGCTTCCCCATTGACTTTGCTTGCAAGAAAGTCGCAAAAATTGATCACATTACCCTGGAACATTGCAGCCCTCAGAAAGATGAGTCAGTTGCCAAACCTCCAAATTTTGATTATGTTGCCATGAGGATGCTGCAATGGTTGTAATTGTGAAAAACAGCCATAAGTCCCTTTTTTCAATGCCATTGTAACTTTGAACGGTCACTAAATGAGCTGTTGTAAGTCGAGGACTATCTGTACCAATTTTTTCCAATCACCCAAACAATAAATCATAAATTCATCTATTTCTGTTTCATGAAAAAAGAATTTCATGAATTTCTTTTGGAAAAAATAGGAGTATACATATGTAAAAGAAATCAGATTCTCATTTAACAAGCCCAATTCAGGCTAGGAATTCTGAGTTTAAGCAGTCTGGTCATTAAGCAAAATACCATGATGTGACTATGACTTAGATTATATTTCTGCCTTCACTATTAACTCTGCTTGTCAAAAGCCAGTTGCAAAGTGTACAAAGGGCCTGACATGACCACATGATGCTATGATGGTTGTAAATCAAGAATTGGTTGCAAAATTAACTCTTATTACTCTGTCATAAGTTTGAATGATTTGAAATGAGGCAGTTGGTAAGCGAGGATTACCTGTATGCTTAAAGAAAGCTTGACTTTTGAGTAGTGTGACAAGGACTCTATCCAAAAAAAGCAGGAGACAGGTGAAAAGATAACCTTATATTAAATATACTTAAGATTATTATACCCTTTATCATTAATATTTCTTTCTTACAACACAGCAAGTTTTAGAGGAATTCTGCCCAATGTTTTCCAATGGCACACAAGGCCTTGGCCTCAAATTCCACAAACTTGTTTTTGAATCAAGTATGCATGCAGCATATCAATTTAATTATTGACAAAATATCTAGAATGTGGAAGGTGGGTTTTATTTTGGTTTTGTTTTAGAGGGTAGCATATTCCATCTTGTCAAGGATAGGGAACTTATTCCAAATGCTTCCCTCCACTCATCAATTTTGCCTTTATAGTTTTCTACAAACAATTTCCATCCATTTTTGGGAAGTACTCCATGTGCATCTTCATTTGGGAGCCATTTGCTATAGTATGAATAATTACTTCCCCAAGTATTCTTTACAATTATGTGTGTAAAATAAGCTGACAAATCTTTGGGATCTGAAATATTTGCCTGAGTTCACTTTTTTTTCTTTATTGCTTGTAAGAACAAATGCTTGTTTGAGTTAACCATACTCCATAATTTACAAGTTTGAGTGAGGCTTTAAGTAAATAATTCCCCAGAAAAGAAATTAGAAGTAAACATTCCCTCAGCCAACCAAATAGTGGAGCATCTTGTATCACACCATATCTGTAATATTCTCATGAATGTCTTTGCAACCATCTACTGTTCCATTCACCATGTGGAACATCATAATATCCTTCAGAACATGATTCAAGATTAGGAGCTGTGTTCTTTTCTTTTTTCATACCTTCCCAAAAACTCTTTTTATCCTTCAGTCAGTCCTGTTTTTTAATTGTGTTGGTAGTAGTAGATAGTTATAAATTTGGACAGTAGAAAAGCAAGTTCAGATCCCTATTCAGCCATAAAGATTACGAGGTGATTCCAGGTCAGCGTCTACCATAAATTTTCCATAAGCCTTTGGGTAAGATGAAACTTTGAATCCCTGCTCTCTGTTTGCAATGTGTGTATATTGATGTGCTTTCTCAGACTGTTTTAAAAAATAACAAGAGCAGGTATTCTGTCTTGCCTTTCCTCTTTCCGAAAAGATGAAAGAGTACACACACACACAAACACAGGCAGGCAAGCTGGCTTAATTCTTTGGAACTGATAATATTCCTGGCATTGCACCATGTCCTGCCTGCCAAGTCCAAACTGATAGCAAATAAAATTTTACTCACAGAAAATCACAAGGCAGTCCACAAAGAAAATCTGAAGTAGGATTAAACTTTGTCCCATACAAAATTTCACCCACTTTTATCCCCTGTGCGGTGTGGCTAAATGACTCAGCTCACTCTCTGACCCTCCCACGCTGCCTACATTGCTGCTCACATTTCTCCTTACGATGCTGCTTAGGATTGAGCCAACACTCTTCCTCTTTACTCCCTGTCAGGGGCTGCTCCGATATGCCTTCCTCCTGATTAATCTCAAGCTATTCCTCTCGGTTGTCTGATGGAACCTGAGGCATTACCAGGGAGGAAGGTCCTGGGGAGGAAGGCATTGCCAGACAGGAAGGTCCTGGGGAGGAAGGCATTCCCAGTTCCTCCTCATCATCTTCCAGGTCCTTTTCCTCTGACAGCATAGGCTCAGGAATCAGGGCCACAACAAGCAGGTATATACAAGGCAGGATAATAGCTTAATGGTAGAATATATACTCCATAGACTCCTTACTGTCTTTCCAGTAAAACATCTGAGAATGTTAAGTGCTGTGAAAAGCTAATTGCAAAGCTTCAGCCATTCAGAGCAGATGAACCTGCATCTTGTACTCTGCTTCTCTTTCACAAATGTTTGTACCTCTATGTGTGTGCAAATAGAGTCATGATTACACAGATTTAAATGCAGATAGTCCTCAAGTTACAACCATAACAGAGCCTGCCCATCGCAGGCATAACGCATGATGGCAGTGAAGTGGGTTAGTCATGTGACTGAGCCAATTTTATAATCTTTTATGCAGTGGTCATTAAGCAAATCATCACAGTCATTAAGAAAATCCATGGTTGTTAAACAAATGCCACACTTGTTAAATGAGCCAATAGTTTAATATTAGAAAAGATAGCAAATTCTGGGTTTTGGGAAAACCGTTGCAAAATTCAACCATATGACTGCGAGACACTGCAAACAGCCATAAATGTGGCTGAGTTGCTAAGAACCCAAAGCACATGACAGTGGAAGGGGCAACCATTGGAACTCTGAATCCAGGTTATAGGTGTCTCCCAGGTACATCTATCGGAACTTCAAATAGTCACTGTGACTAATCATAACTCAAGGACTAACCTTTTTCTTTTCCCTGATAAGTGTCGGGATTCTGGAAGTTACTCCAATTAAATCATGAGTCTTGAGCCACAATCCCAAAACTTCAAACGATTTACTATAAGTCAACATGATGGCATGACTTGGGTGTAGCCAACTCTGAAACATGTAATTCACTGTCAACCTTGACCCTGCCCACCCCTCTGGGTGTATATAATTCATATTCTCCAATGAAACACATCCATTGCCAAGAGTCATCAATCCTATTCTCCAGTTAGATTTTTGCATAGCAGAAGCTTCAGTCATCTAATCAGTCTCTGAAGAAAATATGAATGGAATGTACTTTCGATTCCACACTGCTGCCTGCTCTTTGAAACTCCCCCCTTCTTTCTGTTGACAACTATAAAACGTGCATAGAAAATGTTTTATGAGTTGACAATAAGTATATCAGAATATTCAGGAAAGCACAATATCCAAGAGCCGTTGGATTTCAGTCCTCAAATCAATTCAGGAAACATGGAAGGCATTTCATAGTGGAACCTGCAAATATTGAATTATTCAAGCTCTTTTAGGTCAAGTGACCTGACTCGGCATTAGGCTTTATACCTAGGCATTTTCTGATTTAAGTAGTTTATTCATCATTTAGCAGAATTGTTGAAAATTGTTGAAAATTGAAATCAACTTGTTAAAATGTTCCTCTTTTTTAAAATAAGAAGAGTAAAAATAAATTATTAGCAGTGTCTTATTGTTTAGGGTGTCCTTTTGAGGGGAAGGGGAATTGATTATCAATTATCTTATCTAGGGGAAACAATATATTGTTTATATATAGCCAATATATATGGGCTATAGGTTGCTTACATTAAAACTTCTAAAACACCTGATTTGTCCAAAGTCCTACCTTAAGCTTTAGGATATTTTCCTGCTGGTACAGTGGGAGATGAATCAGATATCAGAATACATGCTGTAAGGTCATTTCCTCTAATGGCATGCTTCAGATAAGTTGTGAGTGTAGCAGGGGTATGTGTGTTCCCCTGCTAGCACTGAGGAAAACTGGTGCAAATTGAGAAAAGACGAAGTGACAAAATCATGGTTAAAATCAAATTAAAATTAGAATTCTTTTACTGGCCAAGCATGATTGGACTCCCAATATTATTATTACATTTAATAATAGTCATAGGGTACAATAAGCAATCAAATCAGACTAGGAAACAGTCAATATAAATCGTAAGGATACAAGCTACAAAGTTACGGTCATACAGTCGGAAGTGGGAGGGGATGGGTCATAAGGAATGATGAGAAGATGAATAGTAATAGTAGTGCAGACTTTGTAAATAGTTGGACAGTGTTGAGGAAATTATTTGTTCAGCAGAGTGATGGCGTTCGGGAAAAAATGTTCTTGTGTTTAGTTCTGGTGTGCAATGCTCTATATCCTCGGTTTTGAGATAAGGAGTTGAAACAGTTTATGTCTGGAATGTGAGGAATCTCTAAATATTTCCACATCCCTCTTTTTGACTCGTGCAGTATACTGGTCCTCGATTGAAGGCAGGTTGGTAGTAATTATTTTTTCTGCAGTCCTAATTATCCTCTGAAGTCTGTATTTGTCCTGTTGGGTTGCAGAACCAAAAGAAGGTCAACTGTAGAGAACAACATGGCTGACCATGGCTGACCATGGCCAAACAACTTGGTCCAACAAGCAGTCTATAAGAAATTGAACAGCAATTCCATTTCGTCCTTAAAACAATTTCCAACAATATAGTCCACCCTTATATGGCAAATGCATTCTTTTTCTTTCTTGAAGCTGGCTCACTCCCCTCTTCCCCCAACCCCCATCCATGATTTCAAAGAATAACAGCTAAGATAGTTTCTGCAAATGCTAAAAGAGCCATGGAGATGACCTTGAGGAAGCTAGGCAAAGGCAGTGACAGTTACATAAACCAAAACATATTTTAAGCCCAAGGAAACACAGAAGCATGAGAAAGAAATTCAAACTGGCTCTACCCTAATTCGCAGGGGTATAAGACAGTGGGAAGGGAAAGGAAGACACATACAGGCTTTCAATATTCATGCTGTTTGGGAAATTTTGAGAGTTGAAGTCCACAGGTTTTAAAGTAGTTGAGCTTGAAAAGTGCTGCCTTACCATCAAAGAATGTAGTTGTACTCAGATCCGTGGAGTTTGTGGCCTGTCCTGGCCTACCCTGCAGGGCTGACACTCCCTTCAGGGATACTGCTTTTGTTCTCTTAAAGATGGATTGAATTAATCCACTCTGTAGCCATGAAGCTTAAAAATATATGGATTTTCTTGATAATTCTCTGGGTGGAATTAAATTCAAAGTTCCATAGATAACATTATATGTATCCTTGTTTAAGAATACACTACTCTCTTTGAGGGACTGTCCAGTCAGAGAGAGAGAGGGGGAGAGAGGGAGGGAGGGAGAGAGGGAGGGAGGGAAGGAAGGAGAGAGAGAGAGAGAGAGAGAGAGAGAGAGAGAGAGAGAGAGAGAGAGAGAGAGAGAGAGACTGTATTTTCAGGCAAAGCATTTTAGAATGTACACTTTAAGACAGAAAATTTTGGACCCCATTTTCTGTTTTTCTACAATGCATCACTGGCAACTGTATTTGTGATCTCTTCAATGGTAGGATATGAATACAGAGCCTCCAATGCTTAATATTTCTTTTCTTATCCTTTGCATTAGAAGGAAAAAATCATATTGCCTAGTTTTACTCTCCATCAGTAATGCACATGCAGAAATGAGAGTAACACAATCTTGGTGAGGAGAATAAAGTCCATCTTGGTGACGAGTAAATCTTCTGATTATTGACATCTGGCTGCAGTCTTGTTTAAGCACTGAGTTTTGCTCTCTTTGTCTCAAATAACATCTGACTATCTGACCTTTGATTCATGTATGAAATTCGTATGTGGATTTTATTCTTGAATTTCTGAGCTTTGGACTCACTGATAACCTGGACCTAGCTCTCTGAAATTTAGACCAACTTTAGATGATTCTTCTGCTTGCTCTTATTCAGGGGTGGGATTCAAATTTTTTCACAAATTTTTCACAGTTCTGTGGCATGGCCTAATTTGTGGGTGTGGCTAGGTGGTCATTTGACTGATTGGGCATGGCTAGGTGGTTATGTGATGGGTGGGTGTGGCTAGGTGGTCATGTGGTGGGTGAGTCATGTGACTAGGGTGGTCGTAGCTAGGTGGCCATGTGACTGAAAAACCAAATATAAGTGGTCCTCGCTTAATGGCCAGTTGCTTAGCAAGTGTTCTAATTTATGATTGACTCCCCAGAGCTACTTGACCTGTTTGACAGCCATACATATACACACATACTTATGATCAGTTACAACATCCCACACAGACTGAGGTTTTCTATGTTTTTTGCTAGTTTCCAACAATTCCTTCTGGTTTCCAGTTAAAAATGCCCATTGGGGAAAATGCACTTGTTTAACAACAAGTGTTTGCTTAATGAACACAAGGTTGACTTAAAGACCATGGGGTTTGCCTAACCCAGAGATCATGGCCATAGGTGTATATTATAGGCCACTCAATCAAGCAGAAAAAATAGATGTCCTTTTTGCCAACCAACTAATAAACATATGCAGGAAACACACAACAATAGTAATGGGAGATTTCAGATTATCCTGATATCAATTGGAAAACTAATTCTGCACCAAGTGAGAAATCAAATAAGTTCCTAATCAACCTAGCTGACAACTTTGTTGTCCAAAGGTAGAGGGTGAAACTAGAGGGACAGCCATACTGGATTTAATTCTTACACACAGAAGAAGAAACGATAGAGGGAGTTGAAAACTGCAAGGAACCTTGGGTGAGAGTCACCATGACATACTAGAATTCAACATAACACAAACACAAGCAATAGAACATAATGATACCAGAGTCTTGGATTTTAAAAGAGCTGATTTTAATAAACTCAGAGAAGACTTGGGAAAGATTCCATGGATGGCAGTCCTAAAGGGGAAAACAAATCAAGAATCTTGGAAAACTCTGAAAATATTGATCATAGAAGCCCAGACCAGCACATACCACTGAGAAAGAAAAACAAGAAATCCAGAAGAACCAGTATGGCTGCACAAAGATCTCTCTGGCAAATTGAAAGAAAAAAGGACAAGTACAAAAAATGAAAAGAAGGACACACAACTAAGGCAGAATATCAGCGATAGCCAGAAATCTGCAAAGGACAAAGTCAGGATAGGCAAAGGCTCAGACCAAAACAAAGGCTTGCCACAAAAGTCAAAGATAATAAAAATTTTCTTCCAACAAATAAAATAACAAGAAAAAATAAAGGAAACAGTTCGGTCCACTAAGAGAGGAGACGGCAAAGAAGTAAGAGCAAACAGAGAGAAAGCAGAACTGCTTAACTCAATTTTTGCATCGTGGTCTGTTCACACAGAAAGAAACTAAATACTCAACCCACCCAAAACAATAACTGTGAAAGCAGAACCAAAATAAAAGTTGAACATAAGCAAAAAAATAGTAAGAGAATACCTGTTCTGATGTTGATGAACACAAAGCACCAGGCGCTGATGGATACACCCCAGAGTTTTAAAGGAGCAGGGCAAGAGGTCATCTCAGAACCACTGCACATATCTTTCAAACCATTCCTGCGAGCAACCGGGGAACTACAGAGGACTTGGAAAAGAGCGATGTGGTTCCCATCTTCAGAAAGGCAAAAAAAACACAGACACAGGCCAACTATAGACCAATCAGCCTACATCAATATCCAGGAGAATAACTGGAAAAGATAATAAAAAACAAAACAGATCTGCTAACATCAAAGAAACAAGTAAAATAATAACTAGCAGTCAGCATGGGTTTGGATTAAAAAACGATCATTTACCAAACCAACTCTTAATTCTCATTTTCAATATAGTGACTAATTAGTAGACCACGCAAAATATTGTGCGACATAATATATTTAGATTTCAGCAAGGCATTCGACAAAGTAGACACAGCCTACTTCTTAGAAAGGCTAGAAAAAATGGAATAGATTAGGCACAAAGGTGAACAACACTAGATGGACTCACAACTGGCTGACAAACACGTTACTCAAACGAGTAGTCATTAAGGGGTCTCAGTCTTAACATGGAGGGAAGTAAGCAGTGGGATGTCACAAGGTTCTGTCTTAGGCCAGTACTCTTCACATGTTCATTAATGACTTAGATGAGGGAATAGAAGGGGAACTTACCGCAAATTGCAGATGATACTAAGCGCAGGAATACTAACCACCCCGAAGATAGGCTCCAAGATCCAGATGGATCTTGACAGACTAGAAACTGGGCTGTATCTTACAAAATGAAATTCAATGTAGAGAAAAGTAGATCCTACACTTAGGCAGAAGTATTTCCTGGGTGAAACCAGGGCTTCAATAGGCAGTAAGGGATTCTGGAGGGATTCATGAGAGGGAATTTCTGAGAGGGATTCTGGAGTCTTAATGGACAAACAGTTAAATATGAAGTCGCAGTGTGCAGCAGCAGCCAAAACAGCTCATACATCTAAATTGTATTAACAAGGATACAATGGCGATCAGAGGGGGTACTAATACCACTACTATAAACCCTTTAGTAAGACCATCACCTAGAGTAAACTGCATCCCCATTTTTGCTTTCACAATTACAAAAAGATGTTGAGACTCTAGAAAAATATAGAGAAGAGCAACCAGGATTGATTAGGGACTGAAGATTAAAACTATGAGGATGGGTTTATAAGGGAAGTGGGCTCTGGCTTGTCTAGTAAAGAGAAGGCCAGGGGAGACATGATAACAGTTCTTTCCAATATTTGAGGGGTGCCACAGCGGAGGAAAGGGGTCAGCTATTTTTCTTAAAAGTGCTTAAGGCCAGACAGGAATGGATGGAAACTGAAAAGGAGAAGATTCAATTTGGAATATAAGGAGAAACTTTCTGACAGTGGAGAACAATAACCGTGGG
>BHFT01054040.1:0-12542 GCA_004320025.1 Laticauda laticaudata
TCACGTTAGATTTGTGCCAGCAGTAGTGAAGAGGATGATGTATGCTGGACCCCAGCAATTCAACTGTTTAGTGGATGACCTATCACAGAGTTATTTAGGTTGGACCTTCTCTTCTGGTGGAATCACCTCCAACACGGTGCGAATTAAAAATGCCAACAGGCTATTGTTTTGCGATAAGGGCAATCCATTTCTAAAAATCTGTCATAGGGAGATCTAAAATCCTTAACAGGCATATAGCCAAAGTCCCTAAAGGAATCTGTCATAAGGAAGAAATCTAAAATGGTATCTATTAGGAGTCCTAAAGAAGCAGAGTTTAGTTCCATTTGGAAGCAAACAAGAGTTAAAGTTGTTGTTGTTGTTCAATTTTGCTAATAGTTACCCAAGATTATATCACTCACTCTTTTTGTGTAATTTTTCTTTTTATGTTGCTTTTACCTGTTGTTGAATCTGTTTTAATTACAAACTCACAATTGTCACACCACTCATGTGAGTGTTTGCACCCAGATGACCCCTGGAATTGGACTCTGTTGACCACCCAAAGGAGTATCCATCAAAATGGCTCTCCGTTAATCAAACTTAGGACATTTCCAAATTCATACAATGCCACAGGGTTCCCTCATTGGGCCTTGTCTACTTTCAACAATGACCTGATGAACATGAAGGGGTTGAGAGGATGATCCACCAAATTTGTTTAGATCCTGAATGTAAACTTTATTGGACTTGCAATGCATTTCTCGATGTCAAATGGTATCGTAATCCTCAGCGAACACAGCCGAGTGTCCTGAGAGAGTGGGATGAGAACTCCTCTGAAATGTGATGCTGAAAGTGCAATCAAACAAACACTTCTCGGATAAAGAACATGAGAGACATCGAAGAGGCAGCAGGCTTTGCTAAAATGTCAAACTAATGGAAAAAAGGACATATATAGAACATGGACATTGAGAAAGTCCATAATAATCCAATAGAAGGATACAAGATAGTCTCCAAAATTTTTGTACGTGCATGTGTAGTCTTAACTCAAAGACTAAAGTCAAGATAATAGCCAATCTTGTGATAAATGCGTCAACACATCCAACTCTAGAAAAACTGATTTTTTTTCAGGTCTTATTACTAGAAAACACAACCTATAATAACAAACAAAACCAAAGATGGTGTTAAATCTGATAATGAGCGGAGAAAGAGATTAATTCTAGTTAACAGATGATAGGTGAAAATGGGCACAAATGATATATTTACCTGTATGTCTGTCATCTTTCCTTCTTGAGAGAAAGGTAGATGAAGCTGTTAGTTTGGAGTGTGAGTGTGTGCATGTATTGCCACTGGGGGAAGGTGAGATGCATTTATAGGGATACGACAATTAGGAAGATAAAAGAAATGCTGAATGAAATTTAAATGAATCTAAGCCTTCCAAAATTCAGATTAAAATACATCCTGGTATTGAAGGAAAACTGGAAGAATAGTGATTGAAAAGAACTTCTAACTCTTATCCTTTGAAAACTCCAAAGGCAGAGCTGTAGAACGTGAAGCAAGAAGGTCCACGGACATTACTAGACTCTCGTCAGGACATTTATCATGTGGGCAAAAAATTCTTCCAAGTTGGGTTTATTAAAACACTATGTTTTAAGTCGTCAAAATACAGTACCATAATTACAAAGAGCCCAGCATGGCTTGTCACAAACAAAGTCATGCTAAACTGTTCGGTAATGAACTATGGTAGCTCACGTTCCCTATTCTGATTGGCTGGAAAAAGCCTGTGCGGACTCTCTGTTTAGAAAGAAACAAATTCTGTGAACCCGCCACACGAGCACGGGGAACATTTAAAGTGGTGTCACTGTGTGCCCTACAAGCCACACCGGGCGAGGCCCGCTTATTAAAAAAAAGGGCTCGCCACGTCTTTGCGTGCTGTCTGTGCCAGTTCAACTATCTGCTTAGCGAGTTTAATAATAAAGAATTTTTTGTTGGAAACCCGGTCTCACGCGTGTTTCTTTTTTCGGATGGTAACACTGCTATGCGCAAGGTGGGGATCATCGTAGAACGAAGTGACCGGACCCCGGACCGATAAGCATCGCCGGCGTATCCTCGTCAATCCAAGAGCGAGAAGATGGCCAGTAAACAACGTTGCCACCCCACCATTTCAATCCTGATGAGGAGGATTGGGAGTCGTGATATATTCAATCACTTTCTTATGATTTTTGGAAAGCAAGATGCAAGAACCTCGAGGGCAATCTCTGACCAGGGTAAGATTGTCCTTTTCCTTACACCAATGAGGACCAGCCATCTTTTGAAAATGGCGAAAGGGCGCTGGCTTAAATTCCAGAGATGGCACAAAAGCAGATTGGCCCGAGCTGAACAGAAAGCTCCGAGCACATTACGCACCTGTAGTCATCCAACTGACTAAAAAGGACACGAGTTCTACAAGAAAGGGACCGAAGGAAAGAGATGAAACTTGTCGAGAGATTTGCTGTATGCAGCGCCCGAGACACATTGACGTAGCCTGTAGTGTCCAGAACAGAGATTGAGGCCGATGTTAGGGACCACGTGGTCTCGGATTTGAAGGAAGAGATGTAGTATGCCCTTCAGAGGCACAGCTCATCCGCTGTGAAATTAGACCAATTATAAGTTCATGCGCTCGAGGCATTGCACAGAGGCTACCATCCATCGATAGCAGCTAAAAGAAGCGGTTGCAGCAGCTACCACCGCCCAAGATGAACCTGGCTAGGAATTCCCGAGATCTGCCAACCAAGTCCAAGAGATAAGCAGGAGGAGGAAAATAAACAAGCCCACAGTGCAGGTCCCATCTATGAAAGCATTCGATATCCCAGAGCCTCGATACCGGTGGACAAAAAAATTGAAGATGTCCATTAGGTTTCAATCAGAGCACACGAAATGGTGCAAAAAGAGGAGAAACCAGCAGGAAGTGTTGTTACACTACATGTGCTGGGATGCAGTGGGCAAAACCCTGCTCCTGCGACCTCTCGAATGTCGGTTTCGCTTGAATGCCAACTTCTTGAGGGCTTGTAAACAATAATCGGATAGCCTCTGCCGGCATCATTGATAAAGAGTCATGCCGCATCAACAAATAGAAGAGCTATAGTCAAAGCCAAAGACGTGTGGCCAGCACACACTCACACACCCGGAACTATGAAGAAAAGACTAATCCGGAAGCAAGATTGTGAACACTCATCACTGCGAGTTAAAACCAAACCAGTGACAGAAGATGGAAGAACGCCAGAACAGTCACCATCAGAAAATGTCCAGGCAGAAAATGGACACAAATGGTCCGGCATAGACTCGAGCATCGAAGGGAAGCACCTTGTGAGATGGAAGTCTGACTCAGGCGTCTTTCTATTCTATGTATCCTGAGGAATACATCTGGGTGAACCTGATACCGGCATAACAAATAAGAATTTTACAGAAGTGTGAGAGTGACTGTTTTAAAAGAGCTACCGAGGAAATCGAATCCCGGCTAGTTAGGCCTAAGTGGACACTTTCCTTGAGTCACGAAATTCCTAGAAGAACCCCACCGAAATCCTTGCCTTCCTGAACCATCGTCGACCGGTATCGACCTTAGGTCTACTAGTCTCACACCCATGTTCACCGCCCTCTTTGGGGCTCAGGTAATGCAGATCCAGCGAATCAACCGCATATGCTGCACCAACTGAGGAGAGCCTTGCATACCGAAGAATTGCCAAGTACTGTTTTCGACGGGACCCTAGCAAGTACAAAAGGCGGCACCAATTTTGTTAGCCTAGACCTTGAAAATAGCCTCCCATCCATTTGAAAGGCACAGTGCTCCCATTTGGCTTTTAAACCAAAAATTGATGAAACAAACGCTGAACAAATTAATAGCTCAAGGAGGTTTTAGATGCCAATTGACATGCCAAGGTGGGAAACAACCATCGTTTACTCCTGTGAAACCAGAAATGTGAGTCCAGTTTGCATATGGCAGAGACTATAATAGCAACCCTGTGAAACCATGCCGCGTCCAACAAAGCTCATACCCAGTATCGGTAGTGTAAATTTACTGCACTCACTTTAGGGGTTGTACCGAAAGAATTTTACGAAGCTTGATCTTGCCACTAGGCGTGAATCAACAACTACCTGTGAACTCCGATTCATTACCGCAGAAGGCACAGACTATTGTGAACACCATACTGAAGGCATTCAGTGTAGCCGTTCACAGTTCGGCACATTAGCGTGCGACCCAGCCAAATGTTCCAAAGCTTCCATGTGCTTATCTGTTAAAACGAATCAAGGGAGGTTCATCCACTTATATTTTGCACGACATTCTCGGGTCTCGAGCAAAAAATGCCAACCAACTAGAGAGCGAATTAAGGGGAAGTTTTAACAAATTTATGAGATGCACGTGCCCTTAAAATAAAACGAACGAGAAATTGTTTGATCTATGTTACCATGCGGCAGGTTGAGTTTTTGGGCTATTAATCATGAACAAGCATAAACCCCAAAAAAATAAAGGCGAATCAAAGACGCTCCTAGACCTAGGAACTAAAAACCTGACCTTCAAGCATTTCCTAGGTTTCAATAAATTTTACAATGTGTTTCCTTGCCCCATAAGGCAACCATTAAGCAGAACCCCTAACAGTTTGGCTGCTAGAGAAAACAAAGCTACTTTGGCGACGATGGGGCCACCTGGAACAGACGCAGTTCTTATTTCAGTGCGGTAAGTTCATAAAACCCTGATTAACGGAATGTCTAACACAGTTTTAATCCAGGATTATAGCAATTACCCTGCAACTTGACGGTCACCTGTTGATGCATCACCTTTTGGATCAGCGCCAAACCTGGATAGTGTGGATGGCTACCAGAATGGCGTAGAGAGTAGCACCATGGTCGCTTTTTATCTCAAAGACACTTTCCAAGTCAGGAACGCAATTACAGCCAACTTCGACAGAGAAAGCTGTTATCTGGCCAATCATCACCGGAGGTCAAAAAGATTCCCATGACGATACTCTCTCGAGGCTAGAACTTTGTCGATTATCATCTGATCACAAGTCCCTATTTAGGAATCCTAGCAATCGCAACAGGCCAACACTGAACATTTCTGTTCCAATCCTAGAAATGATGATGTAGGTGGTCTGAATTCGCTCGCGCTACTGTCTTATCCTACCACGCTGATTCATCGCCCCGAAACACGCTACTTTACACATGCTGAACGCTCCTGAGACGTTCCCCACCTGCCCATCTACAGAAGAGCCCCAAGGCCTTCCACCATCTCCACTACCTCCAACTCAGAAGAACTGCAATGCGTCCCTAAACCATCATCTTGCTCGTGACGAATCGCCTGATGATACTACCGGTGAAAAGCCTTTGACAGTCACATCCCTGAATTGGGTTAGGTAAGTCTTGCCGAGGAAAACAAAAACTGAGACTGTTTAAGTCATTTCGCACCCGACAGACCAAACGTGTCGAAGAGGAAAAAGGTTGCATTTTCATGGTTCTGTAAACAGAGTGGTTCTACCAACAGTCAGGGCCGGGAAAGATGTTATGTGCATTGTTGGCACGAGGATCACCCGGGCATAGCAAAATGAAGTCCTGGCCAGGAGTTAACGTCTGGTGGCCGGGCTGGACAGACATCTGATACGTTGGTGCAAACGATGCCTCGATGAACTGTAAAAAAATGGAGTCCTATCCCCCACAGCACCAGTTCATGAGAACGGGAAACTCCCGGTGTCCTGGTCTAGACTAATATTGACTTTGGGGCCGACAAAAGAAAACACCTTTCCTTAATATTTGTGGGATGCCTACTCTTAACTGGTTAGAAAGTTATTTCCTGATGGCTTCCACGACCACCGAGCATATGAAATAGCTAGACAAACTTTTCGCTCACATGGGCTGCATGATTGTACTGGTGTCAGAAAAAGGCCCCCAGTTTACAATGGTAGCATTCTAACAGTTATCTAGTTTGCCAGGATATTCGAAACCATGCTTTAACAGCGCAGCCCTGCCGGCTGCAAACGCAGGCTGAACGCGATGGTTCGTACCACTAAGGAGGCCTAGATAGAATGCAACAATAGCGCGGATGTACAAGACAAAACTAAAACTGAACTACTAACTCAAACGCATATTTACCCCCTGGCAGCATCAAATCCAACAAAAAGCCCCAGCAGAAAACTGCCTAAATGGGTTAGGAAAATTACGTTTCCTACCTACGACAGACTGCACCCCACTACACCGTGGGACAAACCCCCGATCTCCGTCCAGCAAATACCGAAACATTTGAAAATTTTGGCGAAACTGGTCTATGCGAGATAACCTTCACCAGGGAAACCGTTGTTCGGCTGTCTCAGCCACAAATCACTCCAAATTTACAGGCCTCCTCGTCTTACCAATGACTCACTAGACGCCACGTATAGAGAATGGAAACTGCACATAGACAGAAAATTCGTTCTCGCAATCTCGAACGAAAAAAACACCACAGAACCAAAAAAATAAATAATTGCACCAAAAAAAACAACCGAAGTGAGGGGGAAATACCAAATATAAAAAAAGGAAGACGAAAAACGCTCCGCATACTCCCATAACAAGACAACAAACACCACAAAAAGACTATCTAACAAATCAAAAAGAGCACTCACGGTTAGATGAACCCCAAATGAGAAGTCCGAGAGCAGGAGAATGAAGCAAGGCCTTCCTGGAAGGAAACAGCCAGGCCAGCTCAACCAACCCGGTCAAACCAGGAGGGAGCGGCAGAGCCATCTGAACCAGCCCGAGAGACTCAGACGGGAGCGGCAAGGCTGACTCACTCTTCCAGGAGGTTCCATGGAGAAGGACCAGAAAGACAGCGATCCCGTCCGAACCGCTGAGACTGAGCTGCGCAGGTCAACCAGGACTCGAAAAAGCCCCACCTACCTGCATAAGAACGTGACGTACGTTGGACTAAACCAAGGTGGGAGGGGTGTTCTGTATGGAACTTGGTCAGCTCCAAGTTCCCTATTCTGATTGGCCAAAAAGACCATTTGCGGATTGGCTGTTAGAGAATCAATCCGGTTAACCCGCCAAACGGATTGTTAAAACAGTGTCATTGGCCACAAGCTGCGGGCAAGCTGCTATAAAAAGTGCTGCCGTGGCTTGGGCTGTTGTTCCATTACTATAGCTTAGCGAGTTTGATAAAAGAGTTTATTGTTGGTACCCGGTCTCACGCATTTCTTTCCGGACGGAACACTAACCTTATCAATTTTTGACAGAATTGCTAGATTCATGCATTGGGGCAATTCCACCAACATTCTGTATTTCAACCTGATTCAGTGGAGTCTGTCATAATATATTTTCTAATAAAATGATGAAAGACAGACTAGTGGATAAACATGTTAGGTGAATTCATAATTGGCTGGATGGCTGCATTCAGAGAGCTCCATATTTGTTTGGAGAGAAGGTTTGACTGGAATATCATAGGACCGTGATCTGGGCTTTCTGCGATATAATATTTTTATTAATGACTATGATAAAGGGGTAGACAATTGATTGTCATATCTGCAGATAACATGAAATTCGGAAGTTTGGCTAACACTTGAGAAGACCAAGAGAAGGTTTAAAAACATCTTGCCCTAGAGATCAATTCCAACACTAGGTAATGAAAAGAAGTAGACTCAGATGACACATTAGAAGGAATTTCCTGATCATAAAAGCTGTCAAGCAGTGGAATAAGTTGTCTCATGAAGTGATGTCTGAGGTCTTCAAACACAAGTTGGAAAGCCACATGACAGAAATGCTTTAGAACAGGGGTGTCAAACTCAATTTCATTGAGGGCCATATCATGGCTCTGGTTGACCTCGGGGGGCTGGGTAGACGTGGCTGACTGGGTGCTGTGGTCAATTTGGTGGGTGTGGCCAGCTTGACACCACTCTGCAAACTGCTGGCATGTTTCCTCTTTACACTGGGTAGACTGGGCCGAAGCTACGCTAGCCTGATCTTTCTTCACACTGGATAGACCGGGCCAGACGGCCCTGTGGGCTGGATCCAACCACATTGCAGGCTGCCTCCAGCCATGGGCCTTGAGTTTGACACCCCTGCCTTAAAAGATCTGCACTGAGAAAGTTGACAGTTTAAATGATCTCTGAGATCCCTTCAGATCATGAGTGTATTATCTTAAATTTTACTGGAGCTCACTCTGGGAATTAGGCAACAAAAAAGTGATGTTGTAGGGAAAAATATATATGATGAAGGAACTTAAATGAAGAGGTGATGTTTCATAGATAGGAAGGCAAAACTTTCTGGAATAGGTTCATTCTCTGGCCTCTTTAGATAGGTTGGGGATGACCACTAAATCTCTTGCCATGCCTGATTTTTTAAAAAAGATCCTTTTAGATTTTTTTTTTAAAGGATTTTGGAACCTGGCATGCTTCAGAACAAATCTCTAAGTCTAGCACTGTCCTTTCTTACAAAAAATACCTCTGAGCCTTATGTAAGACCCACAAGAAATAAGGAAGAGCTGGAATTCTTTCAACCCAGTTATCATCTGCATGAGTGACTATCAGAGGGGGCGCGGAGAGGGGAAATTGAAGCAAACTATATTAGTAATACATTGTGAGGAGCAACTTCCTTCTGATAAATGGCTGTTTTGTAATTAGCCACTTCTAATATTGTATCCATTTTGTGAGAGCTTCCACAATATTGAACCATATAGGAAGGTTTTGTGTTTATTTGCCACCATCTAGTGGCCATTTGGATTTCTGCAGCCTGAAGCTGATAGCAGCAGCAGTACAGTAATACTGAGAGGGTAAGACTGAGAAATATAGGATGATTCTGCATTTAAAAGTTAACTTTGAAGTATGACTTTGGTTTCAGTGATGATCCCACAGAAGAAGAAAATGCCCCAGGAAGAATATCACAAAAAAGATTAGGAAAACATTTTTTGTCCTTTCTGGATTGCTCACATTACTGTACATTAGCGAGGGGATCTCTGAGAGGCATTTATGACTTAAAATATGAAAGAGCACAAATAGTTTATGAGTAAACTGTGTAAGAGGAACGCATGGGAAACTCTGAGACAAAGTTTAATATTTCTGAAGTTAAAATTCAGTCTTCAATGGCTGAAAAATATATGGACAAAAAGTGGCAGAACTTTACACAGTTCCATGGTGTAATCATTATATCCTTTCCAGGGGAATAGATATCTTAGCCTGTTGTAGCTAAAACAACAGGAAATTTTGACTGAAGCTTTTGTTGACTACAGCTGATGAATGGGCTCCAGTCCATCCAAGTTTATGCCAAAATAAATCAGTCTTTAAGATGCCACAAGACTCTCTGTTGCTTCCATTATTCAATTGTAGTGTTTGTGCCTCACTTCCTATGTTGCATTGCATAGAAGTCACATCATGAAAGATGTACATGTTGCTATGCCCTTTGGATGAATGGAATCTTGATGTTTTCATGTTCTCAGTATTCTTCTGCCCCATCCTCCTGTTGGAAGAAATGTCCATCTGGATTCAGTACTAAGTGGGAAGAAAGACCCTGGAAACATGGAGATTGCTTGGAAAGATGGTTTAATGGTGGACAGCAGGACCACATGATTTGAGGTCCTGGGCAAAAAAGAGCACCTGGGTGAGAGAGGGAGAGAAATGTATAACCTCTGTTGGGATTTGAACTAGCTTCCTGTTCCAGTGGCAAGAAATGTATTCTGTTTAGTTGTCAGACTCCCATGGGGCTATGCCGGGGTAACTTTGTAGGTTGCCTTGAGCCCCAAACTTGGCTGAATCTTGCTGGGTGATGTCATGAAGGGGCTTTGGGCAATTCCCAGGGGTGGGGTTTGGGAGAGCCCCCTCCCAGGAGTCCCCACATGCCCGTTTGGATGCAGGTAAGTGCAGGGCATGTATGGAGGCTTGGGGAGGGTGAAAAACGGGTCTCCCAGAAGTTTGGGACCATTTCTGGCTTCCACAGACCCTCTGGAGCCTGGGGAGGCCATTTTCGCCCTCCCAGATACTCAAGGAAAGCCTCCAGACCCGGGGAGGGCAAAAATGCCACCCTGCTGTGGTGCAGGAGGCCAACTAGGCCACGCCCACCATGGCCACACCCACCCAGCAACCCGGGCAGAGAACCCTTTGCTAAAATATTTGAAATCCACCTCTGGCAATTCTTATTATGGCTTAATGGCTTTGCTCTTGTTTAGATCTGAGTAAGGGCTAATCCTATCACCCCTGGGGCCATGTCTTAATCCCATCATGTGGAGCTGAAAGGGGGGAAGGGAGCTGCTTTGTTTTTAAAAACATGTTTCTCCTTCTCTCATCCAGGGAAATATAATATTCTGCCTTTTTAATATTTCCTGGACTATTTCATTCTTCTGAGAGAGAGGTGGATGCTAACTTTCCCTTCCAAAAAGCTGGTTTACACCAAGTTAGACTGTTTTTCCACCTAATACAGTATTATTGATATCAACAGGCGAAGAGTAGAGTTTTCAACCATAGGTCTTTTGTACTCTTATTTAGTTTCAGAATCTTGGACCATTACATCCAGGATGCCTGTTGTGTCACTCACCATAATCTAGACAATACTAAGTGATGGGAGGTGAGTCTGTGCTTGAAACAGCCCAATGGTTATTTTTTTTAAGTAAACTAATCTTCTCCAGCGCAGCTGTTTCCAAATACAGAAGAGAGTGTTAATCTCTTCTTCCTGATAGTTCAGAGCACAGGGTTCCTAAAACAACACTGGATATATGGCTTCTCCGGGAAATCCCTCCCTCCGTTTTCCTTTTCACTCCAGATCTCAACCTGCTGTCATTTTTCTAGTTTGCATGTCCCAATACATGCAAACCTAGTAAGACAAGTCTCTTTTATTTGAGACTTCCATCGTGCAATAGTGCAATGGATGGGAAAATGCATCTTTGGACATCATGTTCAGGGGTTTATCAATGGGCACTTTCTGGGTCTTATGGGGTAACATACATCCTAATGCCAATATGTTGTTGTTGTTAGTTGCGAAGTTGTGTCTGATCCATCATGACCCCACAGACAACATTCCTTCCTTTCCTCTACCTCTAATGACAATATAGAAAATAAAACTGGGCTGCTCTAAACAGTTACTGTCTTCTGTGCCCTGGTCCTAATCCTGTTCTGACCCAAACCCTTTTCCAATAAAGTAAACATGAACCAAAAGGAACAGAAACCTTTTAATGATTCTTATGAATCCCTGGTTAAAAGGCTGCTACAAACTAATTAACTTTGATAAGCATAAGCCTCACCAAAACTGTGTGAGGCTGTCAAGAATAACAGATAAGAAATATTTTACAACACAAGAGTCCTCAAATACCAACTTAAGATACTGCAATGTCCACGAGGTCCAAGTTTTTTTGCTTCCTGCAAAGAACGTCCGCTTCACAACTGGCTTTTATCTTCTTGAGGGATGGGCCATTACCTTGCAGCCTTACTCCCAAGTCACCTGTGCTGTTGCAGCTGCAGCTGCTCTTTCCTGTGAGCAGCCCTGCATGCACACGCACTTGGCACAGGCTCCTTGGGAATCTCCTCATTGCTGCTGCCAGCCCGCACAATCTCTGAAGGCAGCAGTCCACTCCCTGATGGTCCTGGGCCCTCATCTGAGTCCTCGCTCTCCTCAGCCATCTGCACCTGCTGCCAGCTAACCACAACAAATTCTGAAGTTATGAATGAATCAAATGTGATTATATATTTGGCCAATAATGCCGTAACTGGATTCAAATTCTTGGAGTTCATTCTCAGAGACAGCTGTGCTCCTTTATTCCATGTACCATGCCTGGCCTTGGAGCCCCTTTCTGAATAATGCATATTTACTTTGTCTTCTCTGTAAATAAGGCAGTGCTACCACTTACAGATGGTCCTCGGCTTACAACCTCAACTGAGCCCCAAATTTCTGTTTCTAAGAGAAACATTCATAAAGTGAAGTTTGCGCCATTTTATGACCTTTCCTGCCACAGGTGTTAAATGAATCGTTGCAGTTGTTAAGTTAGTAACACATGTAAAGTGAACCTGCCTCCCCCATTGGGGAGTCTGCCAAGCATCTGAATTTTAGTCACATGATCTTGTGGATGCTGCAATGGTCATAAGTGTGAAAACAGTCATAAGTCACTTTTTCCCAGTGCCATTGTAATTTTGAAGCATCACTAAGTGAATTGTTGTAAGTCAAGAACTACCTGGATTAGTAAAAGATTATATAAATTTGCCATGAGGAATACAGTGGTAATTCTAGTTCAGGAGGTCTTTGAATTAGAGCAGTGGTCACCAACCAGTGGGCCAGGGACCACTGGTGGCCCATGAGAAAATTTTGGTGGTCTGCAGAGAAATGTCCCCCCCAAAGGACCCCCCCAAAGCAATTAATCCTGGCTGCAGGGGACCACAAGGTTGTGCTGCCCACATGGCCCACAGGAACACAAGGCTTGCATCGGAACAACACGAGGTAGTGAGGAGAAGGGGGAAAGGGCAGAGGGGGAACTTGCCCCATGCACCTATCCTGGCCATCGGGTTGCTACTTGCTGCTTCTTTCTTCTGCTTTTGGCTGCATGCAAGGAAAGCAGCAAAAGTCTTTCTTTCTCTCTCCCAAACTCTGCCAGAAATGAG
>BHFT01054041.1:0-18089 GCA_004320025.1 Laticauda laticaudata
TATTTGTTTTTTTAAGTTTTCATGGGTACTTACATGAATGCAGTTCATCTTCCTTCGGGTATTATCCCACATCATTGTTTAATGCTTTAAACGTAGTGCTTTAAAAGCACTACAATGACGTGGGATATATTTTCACTGCCATTAAACTCACCTCCACTGAAGACTGGCACCATGAGGAAGATCAGAGCAAATGCAAATTGGGGGAATCAAATATATTTCATGCCCTCACTGACTGACCTTCACTTCAAAACAACAATGTAGACTATATCATTGATAGGTGTTCTTATTCCTTCAGTCCTATTAATGTTTTCGGAATGACCCACTATGTATTGTGTATGATGTGATTGCCACTCTTGAAAACAAACTTACTGTGCTCTACCTTGGCTAAGAATCAAATCATACCAAGGTGATTCAGATGCATGAGATTCAAAACAACAGTTTAACCTGACTTTCCTGAAAAGCTCAGAAGTAATTTATGGCAGACCTGACTCTTGAGAGGACAAGACTGGCTCTTAGCTAGCTACTTATAATATCAGGTGTAGGAAATAAGGAAACTAATTGTATATACCGTACTATTTGTAGTTGCTGGAGTAATTTTTATATGTGGGCTACTAAGTGAAGGTAATAAAATGAATGATGAAATACATACTTCCTTAAATGAAGGGCTAGTAACATGGGTACTCTGTGACCATGAAAGAGTGCAGGTATTCCTACACACTTGTTAATGTTTTGACCAGGGATTCAAGAACCATTTGTATCTTCATACCATTGGAGTTAAGAACAAATTGTTCTTAGCTTCATGAACATTCTATATCAATAATGAAGGTTCTGTTCCTACCCAATTGGCCAGGAGGGAAAGGAATTCCAGAATTTAGCATTGTATGGCCTAATGACATTTATGTGTTAGAAGTTGGCAGTGTTGTTTGTTTTCCTCCAGGCTTTTTAAAACTTACGTAAAACAGCTCGAAGAGATCATCTAGGGATTAGAAGTACAATTAGTCTCCACTATTGCACCTGAATATGATGTTAGGGACGGCTATCATAGCTACTTCCTCCTACCTCTCTCTTTTAGTCTTTGTTACACTTAGGTGAATTAATGGTGATATTGAAGTGATAATAGCTAAAGAAGAGGAAAATAAGTTGCAAGTCATCCCTGACAAATTAGAGGTTAAATGCAGCCCTTTGGCATAGACCAAGCAAGGAAATCAAAATTATAAATACTAATACTAGTTTTATTGTAGAATTACAGTAACAGAATCTTACAAATTTGAAAGTGCCTCCTCCCGATCTCTTTCGCATTCAAGAGAGCTAGGGAGGATCTACTTTGATATGTTTTTTCAAATTACACTTCTGCTTTGGATTCAGATTTCTCTTATCTGTTATCTTGACTGCTGGCTCTTCCTCTGGTTCCTCAAGTTTACACCACATCAGGAGTGTCAAACTTGCATCATCACATGATGTATTGTGACTTTTTTCTCCTTTGCTAAACTGAATATGGGCATGGCCAGTGCATGACAGGTCCATCCCATGAGCCATGAGTTTGACACCCCTGCATCACATGAACAAATGGGCATACTTATTATACCTGTTTAGAGAAGTGACACTGGAGTGAAGCTAACAGCCAGAGTAAGCCCCACAGAGAGATAGATGGCAAATAAATTTAACATAACTAATAAACTCTTTCTAAAGAATTATACTGCTTGTAAGCTCTATGTGCTTAGAGCTCAAAGCATTGTTAGAGACCCCACATATCCACTTCACAGTCTCTTTCTGTTTCTCCCCTCTGGGAGGAAGTTTCCAAGTATTTCTACCAGGATTACCAGATTCTGTAACAGCTTTGTTCCCCATGCCCTCCATTTGGTAAACTCACAAGATTCATTTTTCTCACCATGTACATGTATACATCCAAACTAGACTGTTGTTTCTCTGTGCCATATAATATATGTAGGTATGTGCATAATTTGTATTATTTATTTTTTGTTTATTTATTTATGTATTCAGTTAGTTAGTCATGTTGATGTAATGTACATTGGAGGTAGAGATCCTTTGAGAGCTATGTGCAATGAAATTTCATTTTAATGTATGGCGATTAGTGTACATTCAAAGTGACAATAAAGTTATTCTAAGTTCTAAATCAGCCTACTTCATTTATAGATTTTCTAGTAACCAAAAGTTATTTTTTTTAAAACATTCAAAAGTGTTGCCCTCCTCTCTGTCACATATTGGGTAGAAAGGTATACAAATAAAAAGCTGAACACCTGAATACAATTAGAAACAGAACAAAGACCCAAACATCAGAAATCTAAATTTGCTTCCCTTCAATGAAATGTTGAACATAAGCCTCATTCATGGCAGAAGTTTTATTCCTGAGTTTGGCACATCCATGTTTGCTGAGTGCGACTACCTTTCCAAATGAACAACACTTATAGAAACCATGTGTTCCTGCATCCCAGTTGTTTGGTGGTGAACTTAATAATGCTATGGCTTGTTTAGATCCGAGAGCAGGGTTTGCTGTTCTTTATCAAATGCAAAGACTTATTTAAGAATAAAAGTACACAAAATGTTCAACAAAGAGTATAATGCTTTTCAAATGCCCATTTTAAGTTATATTTAGATATATTTGTGAAAAAATATACTGTGCTTATTCAATCATAATTTTAAAACTTTTGGAGAATGATGTAGAAATTGGATGAAATGGAATTACTCAAGTATGTTTCCCGCTAACATAGGATGGAAGTAGGGTAATTCAGGCAACTCCAACAGGAACACCTTGGATATAAATCATATAACCATTCAGAATTCTTCAACTGCATGCACTAAATGCTGGAGAATCAATGTGGTAGATAAGACGGAGCCCACTTATAGTTTACCACACCGAATAAGCATTTGCACTGAGTTATGTGACTGCGTATGTCATTGAACAATTCCCCCCTCCCCTCATTCCTCTTCCCCGTGTGGCTCTTTGATCATGAGGGTTGATCTTTATTATTTTGATGCACAGCTCAACTCGATAATGACCACCACTATTTCAGAATTTACTGCAATAAGGAGCTATTCATCAAAATTGTGGAGAACCGGCCAAGGACAGCCTGTGGAAAAAATCATTGCAACTGTGAGGTATTCAGACAGAGAAGAGAACTGAATCGTATTTTTCTCACTATAGTTGCCAAAAGAACAGGAAGAATGGCTTTTTATCCATCTGTCTGAAACTCTCTTTCTAAAGGTTCATGAGTTGATAGATATCCTTTTTGAGGACTTGATTGTAATTCATTGCATTTCAACATACGTTGTATTTAAAGCCCATGTCACACCGCCCAACGGATGCAAAAAAGGACCACAGCAGGACGGCAAAATTGCATCCTTTTTATCCGCTCTCAAAAGGGGCAAAAATTTGAATAACCGGAGTGGATAACACAGACGCGGGGAGGATGCAGGGTGGATGGAAAACGGATGCGAACGGAAGCGAGCGGATGGAAGCGGATGGGAGCGGATGGCACATCCGCAGGGCTTCCGGGAGCCTCAGCAAAGCGACGTGGAACGGATACAGCAGATGCACAGCGGATGAAGCGGATACAGAGTGGAAGCCTAGCGGATGCCACAGTGAAGCCTGCCAGATGCCTGGCGTTAATTGCGCATGCGGGGGGATGCATTGTGTAAGCCACGCGGATATAAGGGAAGCAGCTCGCATGTGGCCAGCATTCCGAGGAAAGACCTGCTGCTGGACAACTTCGAGTTCCTTGCCTGCCCTGCCTGCATGCCTGCCTGCCAGCCTTGCTGCCAGCCTGCCTTCCAGCCAGCTTTGGTGCCTGCCTTCCAGCCAGCTTTGGTGCCTGCCTGCCTGCCTTCCTGCCAGCTTCCTGCCAGCCTTCCTGCCAGCTACCCTGCCAGGCTTGCTGCCAGGCTTCCTGCCAGTCTACCTGCCAGGCTTCCTGCAGGCTTCCTGCCAGCCTACCTGCCAGGCTTCCTGCCAGGCTTCCTGCCAGCCTACCTGCCAGCCTTGGTGCTTGCCTGCCAGCCTTCATGCCTGGCTTCCTGCCAGCCTTGTAGCCAGCCTTCCTGCCAGCCCTGGTGCCTGCCAGCCTCCCTGCCAGCCAGCAACCCCACAACCATGGGGAGGAAGCGAAAGCCTCAGCACCTGCCACCATCCCTGGCAAGAGGGACAGGCCAACCTCCAGCCCCCTGCCCCTGACTCTGCTTCTGCTGGGGCTTCTGCTGAAGCTGCTCCTGGCGGTGGTGCTTCTGCTGGTGCTGGGGCTTCTGCTGGGGCTTACTCTGTTGAAGCTGCTCCTGGTCCTGCTGGTCCTGCTCATCCTGCTCGTGCTCCTGGACTTCCTCGTCCTGCTCATGCTCCTGGTCTTGCTCGTCCTGCTCGTGCTCCTGGACTTGCTGGCGCTGCTGTTGCTTACTCTGCTGCTGCTGATCCTGGTCCTGCTGCTGCTGATGATGATCCTGCTGGTGCTGCCACTGCTGCTGCTGCTGCTGCTGTGATGATGATGATGATGATCATGATCATGATCATGATGCTGATTTCTGATCCTGCTGGTGGATGATGATGATGATGATGATGATGATGATGATGATGATGATGATGATTCTGCTGGTGCTGCTGGTGCTGGTGGTGGTGGGTGGAGGAGCAGCCCCTACCACCTGGGAGCCCCTCTGATGAGGCCCATCTGGTCCTGCCAAAGGGAGGAAAAGGCATATGCAGGGACGGGAGAGGAGGCAATACTACATTGAGGAGGCGCACGAGGATGAGTACTGGAGTGGCTGAGAGAGAACGACTATCTGTGGCGGAAGGGACACCGGTTGTAGCAGGGACACCAAGCGGAAGCAGACTGCTTGGAGAGAGAGGGCAGAGAGTATGGGTTACACTTCGGAGGTGCTCCTCGGCTGGTGGAAGCACATGCACACCTGGTACAGGAAGCTGCACCTCAAGAAATCTGGCCAGGCCACTGTGAAGCTGACAGACAGAGAGACCTACGCATGCCAGGTGCAGCTTCCTGGAGGGTGAGATCTGCCACCGAGGAGCACCAGCAGCCAATCTCACTACCCTCTCTCTCTGTCAGCCTGCTGAGAGCCAGTCCTCTTCCAGCCGAGAGTCAGTCCCTGTCTCCAGGCAGGTTTCTGTGGAGCGTGCCACGGCGGAGAAACCCGCGGCAGGTGTGGTAACCGTGCTGGAGTGCATGGAGGACTCCCTGTTGTGGTGGAGAAAGGAGACATCGAGTCCACCACAGTCCTAGCCGCATCCACCAGCCCTCAGCTCCGCCTCCACAGAAAGGCAGAGAGCCGGACTGCAGGAGGGGCAGAGCCACACTGTCCTGCTGGAGATCAGGGACACCATCCGCACCAGCATAGATCTCCTCTCTCAGCTGGTCCACACCAACTCCGACTCCTCCAACCGCAAGCCCTTCCTCACTATGTCAACCAGACCCGCAAGGACATGGCGGATCCACAGTACCAGGTAGTGAAGGACCGGATCACGAAGCTGCTTCACAGCCCCCATACCCAGAGGAACCTGCTCCCACCCAGTCCAGGTCTGCTCCTCCACCCCAGGTGATGTCCCTCCATTCCAAGGCTTCCCACAGGCCTCACCTACCAGGGTACGGCTACCAGGAGGTCCAGCAGCACAGGTAGCAGCCCTTCCCATTCCAGGCACAGAGGCATCGGGTGACACCGTTGCCACCGGTCCCACTGATGCCACCGATGCCACCCATGACAATGATGCCACTGATGACAGCGATGCCACCCATGCCAATGATGCCACCCACGCCAGTCCTCACCCAGCTGCAAAGCAGACAGCCCCACTACACTGCTCCTTCCTCCACCCAACAGCCAAGCCCGGCCTCAGTACATCTGTCATCAGTACTGGGGCTGACACCCCATGGCATGGAGGAAGGACTCTCAGCATCACGGGGCTGAGCCAGCTGTCCGACACATTCCTCAACACACCGTCCCCTGTTGTCCTCTCAGGGCAAGGCACACCAGCACCACCCACCACCACAGCACCTGGACCCTTCACCCCTGAGACTGGGCACACCTCCGAGTGACATATAAGAGTGCCAGAGACCAGGTAGCTGGCTACCTGTGGACTTTATTTGGACACTTGACTTGGGTCATTTTTGTTTTACAGCTTTGTTGTTCAAATAAATTTATCTTTGATTCACACACTTGCTTCATTTTTTTTTTCAATAAAGTCTTGGTATTAACTTTTAGAAATGGTTTAAGCCTTAAAATGCTTGTGGGATGGGTTAAGATAGCAGTGGGGTGGGTTGAGATAGCTGTGGGATAGATTAGCCTCCAGTGCAAGCATAGTAGGACTGTATGGTCTATCTTCCCAGGTGCACACCCTATGCCCTTTATTATCAATAATAATGTAATCAATCATCCACACATGTTACACAACACAACTCTTTATGAAATTCCCTGTTCATTGTTGGGCCACTCAACATACATGGCACAATCTCATCAGTGTGATGAGACAGGCTGAAGGAAGCATCAACTAAGCATCTACCATCCTGTCTTGCCACTCCACTGCTCCAGCTGGGAGTTTGCAACAGTGTCTCAGGAGGTTGCGCTGCTTCTTCGCTTCATGTGAGGCTCTGTTGGGGCCTTGCACATCCTGAGTGTCTATCAGGTTTCACCCTTGCCTCCATTCCCCAGCTCCATGTCCCATTGCCTTGTTGACGGTCCACAAGCCTGTTCTGCAAGACTGGGTAGCGGTGCCCATGAGATTGTGCAGGATGCAGCAAGCTTCCACAATCCTCCTCACGGTCTCTGGGCGATGCTGCATGGTGGTGAGAAGTAACTGGAACCTGGTTGGCAAGGATGCCAAAGGCGTTCTCCACCACCCGCCTTGCCCTGGACAGCCTGTAGTTGAAGATCCTCTCTTCACGGGTGAGGAGTCTGGAAGTGTAGGGCTTCATGAGGTAGGTTCTGAGGGAGAAGGCGTCATCCCCCATGATGAAGTAGGGCACATCCTGCGTGTCGTTGTGGCAGGGGTCTGGATCTGGGAAGCCCACAATGAGGTTGCATTCCAGACCCTCCTTGAGGTGACTGGCGTTGTATACCTGGGCATCTGAAGATGACCCGTAGCCTGAAGCATCGATGTACATGAACTTGTAGCAGCATCGACCATGGCGAAGAGGATGATGCTGAAGATGCCCTTGTAGTTGAAATAAGTGGACCCTGACTTGGCTGGAGCTTTGCAGGCCACGTGCTTGCCATCTATGGCTCCAATGGTGTGGGGAAGTTCCACCTCTGATACCACTGCTCTGCAACTTTCTTCCAGCCTTCTTCAGTGGAGGGGCACAGGAGGAGCTCCTCCTTGTATTCTTTGATGATGGCCTGCACCACTTCTCTGACCACAATGCTGATGGTGTTGTGTGGCACCCTTCAGCCATACTGCATGCTTTTGTAGGTGGTCCCGGAGGCCAGGTGGCGCAGAGTGAGTGCCACCTTGAGCCCAGGTTCCAGGCTGGGCCGGAAATTGTGTTCTGCTTGGTCAAACCTGGGTGTCAGCCGCTGCACAACTTCATCAAACATGGCTGGAGGCATCCTCATGAAGTTCTGGAATGCATGAGTGTCTTCGTTCCTGAGCTCCACCATCAGCTTGTTGTACAGTCCGTACTCTGCTCTTCTGGTGATCCATCTTCGGACCCATACGCTTCTTGGCCGCCTCCTTTTTTCCCGTAGTAGAGTTCCCAGAGCCTGTAGATGGCTTCGTACTGTTGCAGAAGGATGGCGGCTGCCATTACGATCCACAGTGGACATGACTGGATGCTGTGGAAGAGGAAGAGTCAGATGAAGGCTCCAAAGGTCTGCACAGCTTGGCTCTGTTCTGAAAGTGAGATGCAGGTGAGTTGCTCCCTCTATTTTATAGGCAGTATAGGTGTCCCTTTGCATCCTCTAGGCATCCTCTAGGCATCCTTAATATCCAAGATAGGTCCCCTCTGCGAACGTTTTTTCCATTTTAAACTTTAAGGTTTGTTTCCACTTGGCATCTGTTCTGCATCCGTTCTGCATCCGTTCCGGGTCCGTTCTGGTTCCTCCCTGTGTCCAAGCGGATGCGATGCCTAGCGGATATAGCTGATGCGTAACTGATGCAGAAAGGATGCCTAGCGGATGCCTAGCGGATGCAGAACGGACGAACTGGATACATTTTCTGCGCAAAATTTTGGGCAGCATCAATGAAACATCAATAAACGGATGCTGGATGGATAGAGAGGAAGCAAAACGGAGGCAGTGAGTACATTGCGTTTTCCAACGGATGGGAAGCTTTTCTGTCCATTTTACATCCTCTTTGCATCTGTTGGTTCGGTGTGACATGGGCTTTAACAATAATGTATCTTCATTGGTGTAATTTAAGTTATTATGTGATTTGCTAATTTAACATTGATAATAAATCTAATATTTATTTTAAACTACCAGAGAAACATAGCATGTAGACAGACTAAATAAAATAAATGCTAATAGAGATGTGGCCATGTGACTCCATTACCTTAACTGGAATAAATTCTGAGTTAGTAAAAATTTAATAATTAGACATAACATTATATATAATATATAATTGTATATTATTGTTAATACAATGTAATTAATATAACATATAATATAACATAAAAACAATATTACATAATATATAATATTCGAGCTAATTGATGAGATAAAATGTGGTCCTGTAGAATACTGACAAATTATTTTGCACATGCAGGTATTTGTGACACAATGATGTCATATGCAATAATGTCATGATATTATTGCCAGAACTTGCATATTTGTTTGGGACAAGTACATTTGTATGATGTCATTGTACACATATTGTCATTTGAACCTCTGATTATTTTCCAAGGTCTAGATAGCTTCCACTCTGAAGAATGGTGAAGGTTTGACTTTTCACTCAAGTCTTTGGTGAGAGTGAGGCCCCATCCGGTGTGCCATACTTGCCATTTTTTTAATCTTTTATTTATTTTATTATAATTTCTTCATTTGATTACTACCCAGAATCATTGGGATTTCCCCTGCATATAAGTTTAATAAATTATGGTTCATTACACAGTCAGCCAGATATTCATAATGAATTTGGCATTTATATCCAGTTGTTAGTGTTAAAGCTGCTGTTGTTATTATTATTATTATTATTATTATTATTATTATTATTATTATTATTATTATTATTATTATTATTATTATTCGCACAGTCAGCCAGATGTTCAATCTGGGTTTGGCATTTTTGTCTATCGATTGAGTCTTTACCAAGGACCTGGGATAGGAAAATCTGGATGTCTGACCATGTTACAGATATTTTTACAGGGTGGAAGCAGTTCGAAGTAAAGCTGCCTTCTGCAATTGACTGATAGCAAATTTGTCAATGTCTATGGTGTTCAAGTGGTGGTGGTGATGATGATGATGATGATAATGATGATGATTATAGCATGTTTTAGATTCTTCTGACTAAATAATACCATTAGGAAGAAGAATCTAATAGGAAACTAATTTTCTGTTTCTTTTTTTTTCCTGAAAAAATAGTTTATATTGCTACAAACAATGTTGCATTATTCCATTCATTTTTTGACATTTATTTTTGAAAGAAATAATTCACAAGTATAGGTATATCTATATATAATGTAGATATAATATCCATATTATATAAACCAATATTTAGATATATAATCCCATGTTTAGCAACTTTTTAAGAATGTTTCATCACTTTAAATAAAAATATTATTTCCATCTTTTCTTTCTAAACAAAATCCAGTCAATAATTTCCTGGATCTCCTAAACTGTTTCCAAAACTACTTGATAAAGACTAGGTAACTTTTCTCTGGTATAACTTTTGGATTAAACTGAAATACAGATAAATATTTTTAGTGTTTATTAATCTTCAGTATATTGCTAAGAAATGTTCTTTTGAAGGTACTGTAATAAACAATTTAAATATTACACACAATGATCACTTCAATTCACCCTTTAACAGTTGATTCATTAACTGTTTTCTTTTGATTACAGCTAATAATTTCTCTGGTACTGTTAGAAAGAAACACGATGTTAATTATTGATGCTAGAGGCTGCATTATTGTTTATAATTTGTTCATATTTATATAATGTTAATGCCAAATAAAAACAGGTCACTGAATGTTGCCACAGACATTTGGATCTGGCTTCATTTATTTGCTTTAGAAAGAAATCTGGCAATGAATAAACAAAGAAAACAAAAAGACAATGATAATTATAGACTTTATCATGAGAAATATTGTCCAGTTTAGCACCCTGGATAAAGAAATGATATTCAATTATAGTTCTCCATTCCCACATGATTTTTAGCACAATCCACGAATTACAGTATAGCTACAAATAAGCAAAACCAAAACAAAGAACAAAACTGAACATGTCTAGAATTACTGGACAGTCCACTCAGATTTGGAAAGTCTGGGGCAAAGAGGAAAACTGGAAGACAGGACCACAAATACCGTATATTAGTTTCTGGCTGGATTTAATGTACCAGAATGAGGAGCGCAGAAATTTTCCACTAAAAAACACAGGTTGTTATGGAACATAAGTAAAGATACTGTAATTCACTTGGAAGAACACTTTTAACTTTCTTCTACATTGGCATCTTTCAAAGGAAAATAAGGTGAAGCATTGGACTCCAAGTACTTTCCAGGGCAGAGTGAAACTGAACAAGTATTCTTGAGCAGGTTCCATTCCATAAATCCTTTAACTCAAGAAAGGTCAGCACCACAGAGAAAGATGTTGGGAACAAATTATCTATGACAGCTTCTTTTGGATAAGTCACATGCTGTTGGATCCAGTAGTATAGGTTGGAATGTGATCTTCACACTTCTTTCAGGTCAGTATAGAATGAAAGCAATTTCTGATATGCTGGATCGTGGCTTGTTGTCCTTTCTATTTTTTGGTATTTAAATAGTTGTTTTTTTGCTATTTAAATTAATTCCCTTTTCCCAACATGAGTTATTCCACATAACCTCCAGCATGCTTTAAAGCATGACCAATACATCTGGATGACAAAGGCCATTTTACTGAGCCCAGATCTCAATCATTTTTGTTTTGTACAAATGGGCCATTTGATTAATTTTAAAGAAAATGAGGTATTCACATATTCATCTTGCAGTCTATTTCCAAATTCTATTATTCCAAAATCTTATAACCTAATTAGAAGTGATATTTATATATCTTGAATTCATAAACAGAGAATGTTTTTAGCTTCTGTTTTTGAAAATGCCATTGTTTTCTTTGAAAGTGACTTTTGAAAGGAAGCTTATGTCCATTTTTAACATTTGGGGTAAAGTGTCACCACACTGATGTACCCAGTTTTTGAATATGCATTGATAAATGTGAGAGGATAAAGCCATCTTCTTGACCAAAAATACATACCCTAGCAAGTATTTCTAATCATGATCTGATACTACAGGATTTCAATTAAATGAAAATTTAATAAACTTACTGCTATCTATAAAAAAAATAGTTCTTGGAAAACAAGTTTCAGGAGAATCTTGGAATATTTAATAAGGCAAATTGGTTGGAATCAATGCAAGGAGAGAATATCAAGAAATGAAGAGTCATGGTAGAATGAGAAATATAAGTCTTCAAGCTGTTTCATTCACACATTATTCAACTCCTAAGCAATGCAACACAATACAAATAAGTAGAAAACTTATTTGTGTTATCATATTATGTTCAAAGGTACTTACAATGTTTTATATTTATATTAGGAAAAGTTAACCTTATGCAAGTGAGCAGTCCATATAATATGATATGGTGGAACCTGGAAGATTAGTTTCCACTTGACTTTCAACCATCCAATTGACTTTCATCTCATCAAAGAATCACTATTATTATTCATTCCTCAGTCTACAAATGGCCCAGGCACTTCTCTGTATTCTTTTGTCCTGTTTTACCCAGCTGTTAATTTCAACTAATTTTCCCTCCATATCTCATTCTGAATTAATGCACGTTCTTCCACAAATTCATTTCTGGATCTTCCATCACCAAGTAAATCCATTCTCTTCATCTTTCATACTATTTATAATATTTCTCTATCTACTGCCTATCATGGCTTTGGTCAGTCAAGGAGTGCATGTAGTATATTCAATAGTACTCACAATGTTTTTAGTAAAATAGAGAATAGACTCATTTCAGTTATGCCCAGGCACAAGAAACATTTCTTGATAATGGGAAAGACAGCTTGACAGATTATGCCAAAAGACAAGATGAGCTCAGTTTTACTGCTAAGCACAGTCTTGCTCTTTTAAGCCAGCATGCATGCTGCTGTCCACCAGCCACCAAATAGGACGAACGTCCTGTACGCTGGTAAAAACCCAGGAGGCACATTTGAATAACATTTAGAAATAACATTCATATTACAATTATCATAAACAAGGCAAATACACAAATACATTACTATGTTCACTGATATTATGTTCACCATTTTTTCATTGTCAGATGTGATTAGCAGAAGAGTAGCTTCTCAGAAGAGTCGAGAAAGGTGAGATAATCTGAAATTAATTAACTAGACATTTCTAGCTGTGCCATCTGTTTATGCTGTGTGAGATGCTGACCTGAGAGTTGACATTATCCTCTGGCATTATCCATGACGCAAAACCCACTATCACATATTGAAGGTCTTTGTTGTATACCCATTTATCATTGGAATCTAGTTGATTATCAGGGCAGTGGGTTATGACCTGGATATGTCACTGAGGAGAAAAGCGGGAGAAGGAAATTGCTGAAAGACAATTAATTAAGGAAAGGAGTTTCCAATACATGCTGTAGGAAGTGGCTCAAGATACTACTGTAGAAACGTAACAAGTTTAGATGAATGCTAACCTTCTGGAGATGCTGTCCAAGTTAGTTGAGGGTGGACTTGCTACCTATATGGCAGTGTCCAGTAATGCTAAGGAATTTCTGCTTGATCTGATAGCTACAGCTTCATAGTTTGGGATCTTTATATCTTAAGCCCATGTCACACTGAACCAACGGAAAAAAAGAGGATGTAAAATGGACAAAAAACCTTGCCATCCATTCGAAAACGCGATGTACTCACTGCCTCCGTTTTGCTTCCCTCTTTATCACGTCAGCATCCATTTAATTGATGTTCTAGCCGCTCTGAAAGTTTTGAGCTGCCCAAAACTTTTGCGCAGAAAATGTAACCAGTTCGTCCGTTCTGGCATCTGCTACGCATCCGCTACGCATCTGTGTATCGCTTGGAATCCGCTGCGCACGCGCGCAACCTCGCATCTGCCGGACACAGGGAGGAACCGGAACAGAAGCACGACAGATGCAGAATGGATGCAGACCGGATTGCAGCAATGAAATACAGCGTTTTAAAGGCGAAAAAAACGTGTCGCAGAGGGACCTATCTCGATATTAAGGCATGTCTAGAGGATGCCTTAGAGGATGCTAGAGGATGCAAAGGGACACTTACTGCTATAAAAGGGGGAAGCAACTCGTCTGCTATCTCTCTTTCCAGACCAAGCAGCCCACCTGTGCCAGAGCTCTGCAGCCTTCATCTGATTCTTCCGTCTTCCACACACGCATCCAAGTCATCGTCCCACTGTGGGATCGTACCACAGTACTTTTGGCAGCCACCATCCTCCTGCAACAGTACAAAGCCGATCTCAGCTCTGTGAACTCTACTATGGGAAGAAAAGATGGCGCCAAGAAGCGTCTGGTCCGACAGATGATCACCAGAAGAGCAGAGTACGGACTGTACAACAAGCTGATGGTGGAGCTCAAGAAAAGACAACTCGTGCGTCCAGAAAATTCATGAGGAATGCCTCCAGCCATGTTTGATGAAGTTTGGTCAGCAGCCTGACACCCAGGTTGACCAAGGGCAAACACGCAACTTCCGGCCCAGCCTGGACCTGGCGGCTCAAGTTCGGCACTCACCGCTCTGCACCACCTGCCTCAGGGGACACCCGACAAAACATGCAGTATGGCTGGAGGGTGGCCACATAACACCATCAGCACTTGTGGTCAGCAGAAAGTGGTGCAGGCATCAATCCCGAAGAAATAGAAGGAGGGAGCTCCTCCAGTGCCCTCCACATGGACAGAATTGCTGAAGAAATTGCCAGGAGCAGTGGAATCAGCAAGGTGGAACTTCCCCACACGCGTTGAGCCATCGATGGCAACACCGTGGCCTGCAAAGCTCCAGCCAAGTCGGGGTCACTTATTTCAACTACGCAAGGGCTTCTTCAGCATCGTCCTCTTCGCCAATGGTCGATGCTGACTACAAATTCATGGTACATCGATGTTCAGGCATCGGCTCATCAGGTACTTCAGATCCCCAGGTATCACAATGCGAGTTACATACGCTCAAGGGAGGGGCGTGGGCAAAGCGCTAGAGCCTCTATCATTGGGGGCGGCTTGCCCAGATACAGACCCCTGCCCAACGACATGCAAGGATGTGCCCTACTTCATCGTGGATGACGCCTTCTCTCCTCAGCAAGAAGAGGAATCTTCAACTACAGACTGTCCAGGGCAAGGCAGGTGGTGAGAAGCCTCTTTGCATGCCTGGCCAAAGCGTTCCAGGTACTTCGCACCACCATGCGCCGCATCGCCCAGAGACCGTGAGGAGATCGTGGAAGCTTGCGCATTCCTGAACGAATCTCATGCGCACCCGCTACCCCAGTCTTCGTAGAACAGGCTCGTGGACCATCAACAAGGCAATGGGGACATGGAGCCTGGGGAATGTGAGGCAAGGGCGAAACCTGAGTAGCACTGAGGATGTGAAGCGCCCAACAGAGCCTCACGGAAAGGGAAGAAGCGCAGCCAACCTCCTGAACCAACTGGTGCAAACTCCTCAGCTGAGCGGTGGAGTGGCAAGACAGGATGGTTACGCATGCTTAATGGAATGCTTCCTTCAGCCCCCTGTCTCATCACACGGATGAGATTGGGCCAGTTGATGTTGGTGGGCCTACAATGACAGGGCGTTTAATAAAGAGTTTGTTTTGTTTGACATGTGTGGGATCAATGCTTACATTTTATTGATAAAAAGGCCAAGGTGTGGCACCTGGAGGGTAGACCACACAGTTCCCACTGTGCTTGCACTGGAGGTTTATCTATCCACCAGGCTTTATTAACCAATCCCCAAAGGCTATCCGCTGCTCATTCCGCACGGTATCCGTCTGCCACCCCACTGCTATCTTACGCCAGTCCCACAGCCATTGCAAAGGCTTAAGCAATTTCAAAGATAAACTTTATTGAACACAAGCTGTAAAAAAACAATGACCCAAGTCAAGTGTCCAAATAAAAGTTCCACAGAGTAGGCCAGCGCCCAGTCCTGCTGGCTACTCTTCTTGGTCACTCGGAGGTGGCCCGATCTCAGGGGTGAATGGATCCAGGTGCTGTGGTTGGTGGTGGTGCTTGGAGTGCCTCGCCCCAGAGGACAACACGGGGACGGTGTAGGTGAAGAAGGTGTTGGACGAGCTGGCTCACCCGTGATGCTGAGAGGTCCTTCCTCGCATGCCATGCGTGTCAGCCCCCAGTACTGATGACAGATGTACTGAGGCCGGGCTTGGCTGTGGGGGAGGAAGAGCAGTGTGAGTGGGCTGTCGTGCTCTTGCAGCTGGTGAGGACTGGTGGGTGCATTCAATTGCGTGTGTGTGGCATTGTGGCATCAGTGGAACAGGTGGCAACGTTCACCCGATGACTCTGTGCTGGGGAGCTGGGAAGGGCTGCTGCCTGTGCTGTTAATCGTCTGGTAGCAGCTAGCCCTGGTAGGTGGGGCCTGTGGGAAGCCTTGGAATGGAGGGACATCACCTGGGGTGGAGGAGCAGACCTGGACTGGGTGGGATGTCAGGTGCTCTGGGTCTGGAGGGTTGTGAAGCAACTCGGTGATCCAGTCCTTCACCAGCTGTGTACTGTGAGATGCGCCATTTTTCCGTGAGGTCTGGTTGACTTAGGTGAGGAAGGGCTTGCGGTTGGAGGATGAGGAGTCATTGTGGCACCAGCTGAGAAGGATGGGGATGGTGTTCCCTGATTTCCAGCAGGACAGTGTGGCTCTCCCTCCGCTGCTGTCCGCTCTCTGCCTTTCTGCGGAGGCGGAGCTGGGTGGTGGTGGCTGCGGCGTAGCGACTGTGGTGGACTCGGATGTCTCCTTTCTCCCACTGCACCAGGCGAGTCCTCTACCACTCCACCAGCGCTTACCACACCTGTCCATGTGTTTCTCCGCATGGCACGCTCCCAAAGGAACCTGCCTGGAGACCAGGACTGACTCTTTGGCCCGGAAGAGGACCTGGCTCTCAGCAGCTGCCGGAGAGCAGAGGGAAGTGAGATTGGCTGCTGGTGGCTCCTCATGGCGGACCGTCCAACCCTCTAGGAAGCGTGCACCTAGGCCATGACGTAGGTCTCTCTGTCTGTCCAGCTTTCCACAGTGGCCTGCGCCAGAATCTTCTTCTGGAGGTGCAGCTCCTGTACTAGTGTGTGCATATTTTCCACAGCCGAGGAGCACTCGAAGTGTAACCCATTTAGCTCTCTGCCCTCTCTCTCCAAGCAGCCTGCGTCGCTTGGGTTGTCCTGTACAGCCGGTGTCCCTTCCGCCACAGATAGTCGTTCTCTCTCAGCCAGCCTCCAGCACCTCATCTTTTCATGTTCCTCTTCCTATGGTGTATTGGGCCTCCTCTCATCTTGTTCTTGCGTAGTGCCTCTTCCTCCCTTTGGCTGGACCAGCATGGGCCCTCATCAGAGGGGCTCTCCAGGTCAGTATGCAGCTATGCTCCTCCACAGCGCACGCACCACCAGCAGAAAATCAGCAGCAGCAGAATCACATCATCTATCATCATCATCATCATCATCCTCACCAGCAGGATCATAATCAGGAGCGAGCAGCAGCAGCAGCTAACAGCAAGGCAGCAGGCAGGCTCATCATCATCAGCAGCAGCAGCAGCGCAGCAGGATCAGCAGCAGGAGACAGCAGGACCAGGATCATGCAGCAAGATAGAGTGAGGCACCAGCACGGGCCACAATCCAGGAGCCGAGCAGGACCAGGATCACGAGCAAGGACGAGCAGGTGAGCAAGACAGAGCACGAGCAGGATGAGCAAGTCCAGGAGCACGAGCAGGATCGAAGCAGGACAGGAGCAGCTTAACAAGTAAGCACCAGCAGAAGACGCATCGCCCAGGAGCAGCTTCAGCAGAAGCCCGCAGCAGAAGCAGAGTCAGGGGCAGGTGCGGGAGGTTAGCCCTGTCCCCTCTTGCCAGCGATGGGGGCAGCTGCGAGGCCTTTCGGCTTCCTCCCCATGTCGGTTTGTGGGTACTGCTGGCACAGAGGCTGGCAGGAAGGGCTGGCAGGTCAAGCCAGCACGAAGGCTGGCAGGCAGGCACCAAGTTTGGCAGGCAAGCCTGGCAGTGGCTGCAGAGAAGCCTGGCAGGAAAGCCTGGCAGAAAGCCTGGCAATGAAGGCAGCGCAGGACAACCAAGGTGGCTGGAAGGCAGGCTGGCAGCAAAGGCTGGCAGGCAGGCATGCGGCAGGGCACGGCAAGGGGAACTCGAAGGTGTCCGTAGAGGCTCTTTCCTTGGAATTGCTGCGCACGTGCGCGACCTGGCTCCCTTATATATCTGGGGGCTTACGCAATGCTTCCCCCCCAACGCATGGCGCAATTAACGCTCGGCATCCGTTCTCGCTTCCCTGTGGCATCCGCTTTAATCCGCTGCTGCATCCGCTCTGCTAATCCACTGTATCCGTTCCGCCGTCTGCTTTGCTGAGCCCCCGAAGCCCTGTGGTGTGCGCATCCCACCCCATCCACTTCCATCCACAGCTGGGCTTCCTTGCCGCATCCGCTTTGGATCCACCCTGCGTCTCCCGCGCGTCCGCTGTTTGATCCCGCTTCCGGCTTATCAATTTTTGCCCCTTTTATAGAGCGGATAAAACAGATGGCAAGCATCTTTTGCTCATCGCTGCTGTCTTTTTGTAGTCGTGGGCCAGTGTGACCATTGGGATTGTAGGAATGCGCTCCTCCTACATTTGTTACTCTCAGAGTGGTATTCAGCTGAGTTGGCTGATCCAGGTTCTAGAGAGCCAGCAGCGAAATTGATGCAGTAGTTCAGAGAACCAGCAAATACCACTCTGACTGG
>BHFT01054042.1:0-10543 GCA_004320025.1 Laticauda laticaudata
CTGGACGGCACATATATATATATATATATATATATAGGATCTCTGGTTGCATTCGGGTTTCTCCGCAGATGAAGTTTGGAAGTATCTAGGCAAGTTTCGATGAAGTCTCATTCATCATCTTTCAGGCTGTTTCTTCAGCTCTGTGCTTCTCAGAGATCCACATACAAATAACCTCGCGAAAACCTCAGGAAAACAATATAATATATATATAATATATATATATATATATATATATAATATATATATAATATATATATATATATTATATATATATATATATATATATATATATGTTTTCTGAGGTTTTCGCGAGTATTTGTATGTGGAATCTCGTGGTATTCGGGTTTTCTCCCGCGTAGAATTGGAAGTATCTAGGCAACGTTTCGATGAAGTCTCATTCATCATCTTCAGGCTTGGTTTCTTCAGCTCTGTTGCTTCTCAGAGTAATGTGAGCTTGCAGCTGGCTTCTTCTGTTTAACTGCTAGTGGGGGTGTGACTTGATTGGCTGTGGGGGTTTGGCTGTGTTTCTGATGGTAGGGGGGTTGGCTGTGTTTCTTGATGGCTGGGGGTGTGTTCTGCTTTAGTGGGGGCCTGGCTGTGCTCAGGTTAGTCTTAGTTGCTGGGATTTTGAGCCACCTTAAATCCAAAAGAAACCCCAACAAAAGCCAAGACAGAGAACAGAGAATGAGCAAAGCCCTCCTCTCCATATATAAAAAGCACTACAGACAAAATCAGCAAGATTTCCTCCAAAAACCAATCATTAAAAACAGCATTCTGCACCAAACAGAAAAATAATCCACCATCCTAAGAAACCCAAAAGACAAAATTCGAGTTAGAAACCCAAGGAGTATACAAATCCCTTGCACTGCCTGCCCCACTACATACATATGGACAAACTAACAGAGAATTAGTGCACGCATTGAAGGAACAACAAAAAAAACTCAATCAGAAAGAAAACTGACCTCTTCCCTTGGTCCAAAACACCTCAAGCCACAGGACATGAAATTGACTTTTAAAATAACCAGAACCATCGCCCAAAACCGAAAAACACTTTCAACAACAGAATAATTCAGAGAAGCCATTAGAGATAGAAAAACGCCCACACAGCATGAATAAACGAGATGATACCTCCCGCCTACCAACCATTTGGAGAACCTGGCCCTCATTTTAATAAACGAGTACCTACATGAAGAAATGACACCAGGCCCACACCACAAGTGCCACACAAGATGCTACCACCACACTTCCACGCAGAAAAAAGACTCAACACCCACACAGAAGAGGAGACACGACCACGAACCAGAAGCGCAATACTGCAGCTGCACCCACTACCCACTTCAAACCTTCTTGACCATACAAGAAGCAAAAACTGACACCCACCATGAAGATTGTTGCACGACCACGAACACGAAAGCCAAACAACAAGATCACAGCTCACCAGCTCAAATCCCCAGCAAACTAAGACTAACCTGAGCACAGGCCAGGCCCCACCTAAGCAGAACACACCCCCAGCCAATCGGGAACACAGCACTACCCCCCTACCAATCAGAACACAGGCCCAAACCCCCACCCAATCAAGTCACACCCCCACTAGCAGTTAAAAGAGAAGCAGCTGCAAGTCACAATTACTCTGAGAAGCACAGAGCTGAGAAACAAGCCTGAAGATGATGAATGAGGACTTCATTCGAAACGTTTTGCCTAGATACTTCCAATTCTTACGCGGAGAAAACCCGAATAACCAGAGATTCCATATATTATATATATTATATTTATATATATATATATATATATATATATATATATATATAGATATATATATATATATATATATATATTATATATATATATATATAGTATATATATATGAGGTTTTCGTGAGTATTTGTATGTGGATCTTTGGTTATTCGGGTTTTCTCCGTGTAGAAATTGGAGGTATCTTAGGCAACTTTCGATGAAGTCTCATTCATCATCTTTCAGCTTGTTTCTTTCAGCTCTGTGCTTCTCAGGTAATGGTGAGCTTGCGCTGCTTCTTCCTTTTAACTGCTAGTGGGGGTGGTGACTTTATTGGGTGGGTTTGCTGCTGTTCTATTGGTAGGGGCGGTTGGCTGCTGTTCTGCATTGGCTGGGGGTGTGTTCTGGCTTAGTGGGGGCCTGGCTGTGCTCAGGTTAGTCTTAGTTTGCTGGGGGATTTTGAGCTGGTGAGTTTTGTGGATCTTGTTGTTTGGCTTCGTGGTTCGTGTCATGCACATCTGTTCATGGTGGGGTGTCAGTTTGCTTCTTGTATGCGGTCAGAGGGGTTTGAAGTGGGTAGGGTGCAGCTGCAGTATGGCTTCTGGTTCGTGGTCGTGTCTCCTCTTCTGTGTGGGTTGAGTCTTTTTTTCTGCGTGGAAGTGTGGTGGTAGCATTCTTTGTGTGGCAACTTTGTGGTGTGGGTCTGGTTGTCATTCTTTCATGTTAGGTATCGTTTATTTAATGAGGGCAGTTTCCAAATGGTTGGTAGGTGGGGATGGTATCATCTTCATTTGTTCATGCTGTGTGGGCTTTTTCTATCTCTATGGCTTCTCTGATTATTCTGTTGTTGAAGTGTTTGGTTTTTGGCGATGGTTCTGGTATTTTTAAAGTTCAATTTCATTGTCCTGTGGCTTTGAGGTGTTGGACCAGGGAAGAGGTCAGTTCTTCGTTTTTTGATAGTTCTTGTGTTCTTCAATGCGTGCACCATTCTTCTGTTAGTTTGTCCTATGTATGTGGTGGGACAGGCAGTGGCAAGGATTTCGTATATCTTGGTTTTCTAACTCGATTTTGTCTTTAGATCCCAAATAAAAGCCTTACCCCCATCAGCGAGAAATCCAGCAAAAGAATCATACCAGAGGGAAAAACCATCCAGAGCCCTAAGCTGTATGGTCTCCCCAAGATACACAAAGAAGAACCCCACTACGACCAATAGTTCAGCTCCCATAGGCTCACCTCTACAAAACTTAGCCAAATTTCGTCGCCAAACCAATTACAGACCATATCAGAAATCCATCAACTCACAGGTAAGGAACTTATTCCAGTTCATTGAAGATCCATATAGAAAACAAAAACTTACAACCAGGCGACCGGGTATAGTGAGCTTCAATTCATATCCCTCTTCACCCATTGCCTATAAAAGAAAGCCTTTTGACAGCCATCCAAAAACAAATACAACCCCCCCAAGTAACATCCTAGATCTTACAACCACTGCCTATCCAATACATACTTTACCTGACAATGGGTCAAAAAATACAAACAAACAGAAGGAGCACCCATAGGGATCACCCCTCTTCACCTTGTCCATCGCTAACCTCTACATGGAACACTTTGAAACACAAGCTCTAGAAAAATATGCATACAAACCCAAAAACTCTGGCTCAGATACGTAGATGACACCTTCATAATCTGGCCACATGGGAAAGAATAAAAACTGGGAAACAACTTCCTTCGACACACCTCAACAGCCTACACCCCAAAAATACAAATTCACTATGGAAACAGAAGCCAACAATCCAACTTTCGCCTTCCTAGCATGTCGTTGCTGTATACAAGAAAAAATCGCAATGGCTCCCTACGGGACACACCCATGCTTACCAGAACGAAAAACACATACAAACACTGCCTATCTACGATGCCACTCTCACACACACGCACCCAGCACAGTCAATCGTAGCCAAGACTCACTCATCTCCAGAACCAAAAATGCTGTTAAGCCGGAATGAACAACACTTTAAAACTAACTAACACACTCCTCATTAATGTTACTCTACCAGCCAGATGGATTCCAACAAAGAAGATGTACCCACCCTAATCCAAAAAAGAAACCCCAACCAAAAGCCAAGACAGAGGACAGAGAATGGCAAAGCCCTCCATCCCATATATTAGAAAGGCACTACAGAAAAATCTAGCAAAAGATTCCTCCAAAACACACAACAGCTTAAAACAGCAATTCTGCACAAACAGAAAATATCCAAACTCCTAAGAAACCCTAAAGACCAAAATGAGTAAGCGAAACCAAGGACGTATAACGAAAATCCCTTGCACTGCCTGCCCCACCAACAGTACATAGGACAAAACTAACAGAAGAATTAGTCGCAGCATGTTAAGAACACAAGAACTTCAATCACAAAAACAGAGAACGACCTCTTCCCTGGACCCAATCACCTCAAAGCCACAGGACATGAAATTGATCTTAAAAATACTTAGAACCATCGCCAAAACCAAACATCGTTCCAACAACAGAATAATCCAAGAGCAGTCAGACGATAGAAACAACGGCCCACACAGCATGAACAAACGAATGCGATACCTCCGCCTACCGCAACCATTTTGGAAAACCTGCCTTCATTACATAAACAAGTACCTAACACTGAAGAATGACACCAGGACCCACACCCACAAGTGCCACACAAGATGCCTTACGCACCACACTTCCACGCAGAAAAAAGACTCACACCCACCAGAAGAGGAGACACGGACCACGAACCAGAAAGCCATACCTTGCAGCTGCCACCACTACCCACTTCAAACCCTCCGACCCATTACAAGAAGCAAACTGACACCCATCCATGAAGATGTGCGCATGACCACGAACACGAACCCAAAACAACAGATCACCAACTCACCAGCTCAAATCCCCAGCAACTAAGACTAACCTGCAGCACAGCCAGGCCCCCACCTAAGCAGAACACACCCCCAGCCAATCAGAACACAGCCAACCCCCTTACCAATCAGAACACAGCCAAACCCCACGCCAATCAAGTTCACCACCGCCGCACTAGCAGTTTAAAAGGAAGAAGCAGCTGCCAAGCTTCACATTACTTGAGAAGCACAGAGCTTGAAGAAACAAGAGCCTGAAGATGATGAATGCAGGACTTCATCGAAATCGTGTGCCTAGATACTTCCAATTCGTAACGCCGGGAGAAAACCGAATAACCAAAGATCCACGATACAAATACGTCGCGAAAACCTCATATATATATATTATATATATATATATATGTATATTATAGTATACTATATATATATATTAATATATAATATAATACATATATTGATATATATACTATATATTATCTATATATATATTATACTATATATATAATATATATATATTATATATATATATATATATATATAAGTTAGAATACAAAAAAGGATGCATGAAATATGAGTTTTGTTTCTGTATAAGAAGTTCAACCGGGACTAGTGCAATTTCCAAAAAAGGCATGTTTATACTTGTATTTTGCTTATGTGTGAAAACCGTTCAATTAAAACAAACAAACAAACAATTCAATACAAAGTTATGGAAAGCCATCTAAATTCAGGAATGTTATGCTGAGAATAAAAGAGCAAGGGGAGACACTTCAGCTGGAAAATCCGTGGGTGGCTGGCAGTTGATAAAAATAAGGACCAGCAATGGTGAATAAATGAGCAACAAAAAGAGAATCACTTCCATGGGGCAACAAATTTCAATCCTATCTTTTCTTAATACAGCTTCTAGAACTCTCAAGGGAGATTGGGATCTTATTTTTATCATTTTCTTTTACAGTGAACTTCTTATTTTACAGACTCAATAGGAAGGGTGCCCATCTTCCCAAATGATCATGAATTCCTAAAGTATGTCTTTTACAGTGATTTCATTAGAAAAATAGTATATGTGGTGTGATTAATTGATGCAAAATGACACACATGACCTAAATATAGTACCCTTTAACCTTTTGCTTTAACTTTACATCTTTATATACAATGAATTTGTATATAAAAATGTACATTATTTGTGAGATCTGAATGGAGATGTTGTTTCTTACATTCATAGTCCACTAGATGTAATAAATCTTAAATTGATATTTTCGGGTAATGGAAAATTTATTGAGATCCTTTTACATCATAGTTATCATATGGTCTCCCACTTAAATCATCTTAATAATAAAGGTTCCATCTTTTTGACTGGGGCTGCTGGTTGTCCCAATTCATTTTTAATAGATCCTGCTTTGTGGGAATTTCCTTGGAGATTTAGTTCTGTTTTAATCTCTAAGTAATTAGTCACCTGCATAGAATGGGGCTGTTTAGCTACCATGATTTTTATATAGTTAACAACTGAAGTTGAATTCAACTCTGTTTATCTCTTGCTTTTTGCCTTGCTCACTAAATGCTCATGTACAGGTTAATGTTAGTTATTGTTTCACTACATTACTTAATTGCATAAAGGACATACCATTCATTTAAACCTGTCTTTCAATCATTGAATGATTGTTTTCATAGCAAGTAATGAAGAAGATCCTTAAACTATCCTTAAACCTAAAAAAATCATTTATCCTTTGAGCAATTATAGCTCATACAACATATTAGTCTTTAGGCATTCTCATACTAAATATGTAGAATCAAATGTTTGCGTTTTGCTCTATGTAAAATAGCTTTTTTTCTTAGTATGTGTAGAACACATATTTGAAGATACAAGTCTTTCATCCACTATAGGCTATTAGCCTTTAAAGCTATTGAATTATTTCTCCTGAAAGATGCTGGAATGTTTTTTGATATTTCTAAACATTGTGGAAATGTATCTAACATTGCTTTCAAGCTTTCTACTCAATTAGTAAAGCACCACACTGCGCTAATTTTAGAAAAAAATCATTTATTCATTTTGCATTAATATTATGCATCTTCGGAAGGTTATGATCCAGGACCATGTTCAAACAAAAGAATGATGGATGTGTGTGTCTGTTTTTTTCAGTGTGGCAATCAAAAAATATTCACAAAGTGTAAAGAATCCTCATTGTACAGAATTCAGAAAATAAGCAAGCTCAGACTTGCCAACCTAGGGAATGTGTTATCCAAGTAATCTAACAATCCTATCATTTTATCTTGGTTTTTTTCTTAGATTGAACTGTAGCAGATTTTAAATATTAAAAAAAGTCTTTGCAATGTTATTCTAAATATGATCTGCAATTTCATGATGTTACAAGAAAGAGAGAAATAAAATAAGTTAATGAAAAATAGTATGGTCCATTCTGATTTACACATGAAATGAGAAGCAGAATCATAATAATCTACTTGCTCTTTCCATGAACAAAATGTGAACATACCAAAGATATTTTGGAGATACTCATTTGTCATTCTTGCTTAAGGTAGATCTATGTTCTGCATAGTCTAGAATGAAAATATTTCCATACTATTAATCCCTGTGAATCAAATTTTTGTTAATTTGGTTCATCACAATAAATCACCAAGAATTCAAAATCACCAAGAACTCCAACTTCATTAATATAAAAGATGCCAAGTTTCTCTGGGCCTCTGTTAATTCCACAAGAAAGGTATATATTTTATTTAAGGCTGCAGAGAGAGCTATACAAATTCTAATAGAAAAGTGAAACAGAATGAACCAAATTAAAGTAATGAGAACCTGCATGGAACTTGAGTATTCTTACTTGTGCTCAGCCATTAAAAAAAATGATTCCCTTCTCATCCTTAGGGGTGAAAATGTATTTTCCTAAATCTCAAGTCCTCTAACAGAAGCCTGAGAGTTTGTGGGTTCTGTGCAAGATCCTATCTGTTCCTGCATTTTTCTGAACAGAGAGCTCTGATGTTATTTCCGGAATCTGTTGGAACCTCTTTGACCTTTACTTTCCATATTTTCTCCAGTTCCTCCTTCAGGTTCTGCTAGTTCTTTAATTTCTCATACTTTTTCTTCCTGAGGTTGTTGTCACTTGGCAGTTTAAATCATACACTCTAGTATGAAAGCAACAAGACTAGACAGAGAGTAACAAAGCATCTGGGAGCTGGTAATAGCAGTCCATAGTATAATTTAATACAGTGAATCATACTTTTTGTTACAATACTGGGATTGGAGGATCATATATCATTACTATAATGTAGAAACCCATCATAATTTTCAAGATAACCAGGCACTCCAAATTGTACATACATACAAATGCAGAGTAACAATTAAGCACTGTTAATATTTATTCAAAATCTATTTTAAGTAGACCCTTGGAATGATTCTCTGATAGTTCAATTGGAGCAAGAAGTATCAAGAACTTAGATCATAAGAAGTATGGGTAGTTCAAGTACTGATTATTGTAAATAAATAAGTATTCCTTATTCAGAGTGTTAGGAAGACTGATTCTGTATTCATCTCTATTTTAGCTCTATGTAAGGAGGTTATCTTATGAGATTGTCAACTGGTTCAAGATTTCCTGGAAATCTTGGAAATCAGTTCCATGACTGCGGCACAAACAAATGACATGATCAAGTTCTATTTTATACCAGTCTTGTTTTGGTGTTAAGAATCTGTTCAGACCATTCCAGATTGGGTTAGTAATCTCTGAGGGGAGATTGTTTTTTGCTGATAGAATTTCATTTAATGTATTAGAATTGGATAGGGCCTGAAGATGCCTCAGTCTGGTAATGATTTCTGACTGTTCCACTTTATCACTTCAGATGATTTTATAAACTTGTTGTTTGAAGTTTTTTTCATTGACCTGGCCAAGTAGGCATCTAAAGAGAACACCTAAAAGGAAACCTGATGGCTTCCATCAGAATTGCAAAGTTTTTCATAAAGGCAGTTAGCACACTCATACAAGGGAGAAGGCAAAAAATATTACACTAAATGATGATAAATAAGTAATACAACTCCTTGAGAAAGGAGCTGAGGAAAAGAGAGATGAAGAGTTGAAAGGTCTATTAGTATGTGGATGAAGAATTGAATCCTTAGGCCTTCAAAAATGCATTTATATGAATCACGATTTATTCACCTCTGTTCTATGAATTCTAATATAAGCCTTTGACATTTCATATATGAGTATTTGTTTCCAGTGACGAATAACTATGTAAAAGCCTGAGATATATTGTTTACTTCGGGATAACATAAATGTTCTCTTTCTCTATTTAATATATTGTTAACACTTCCAAAATCAAGTAACACTTTTATAAATTAAACTTTATTCCTTCAGTTTTGGGTTATGATGGAGAATGTGGTTTAGAACATGGGAAAATAATTTTTGATCATTCCTAACAGTTTTAATGCCTGTTTGACCTTATCCAGAGAAGAAAAAAAATGTTTCAGAGTTCTTCAATAGGTTTCATTCCTGAATCAGAAAATGTTCCATAACTCTAGAAAAAGAATGAAAAGGTGCTTCTGAAAACATACCAGTAGGTCAATGTGAATATCAATAGGCTAGATCTAATCATTGTCTCTCCACCTCATCAAAAAGTAAAATAGAGGCTGAAGTTGTATTTTAATTCAGCAGGTAATTAATTGAATTCAGAAGGAGCTAGTGGTTACAATACAGTACTGCAGGCTACTTCTGCTGACTGGCAGCTGCCTGCAATTTGGCAGTTCCAATCTCACTGGCTCAAGATTGACTCAGCCTATCACACTTCCAAGGTCAGTAAAATGAGGACCCAGATTGTTGGGGGCAATAGACTGACATTGTAAACCACTTAGAGAGGGCTGTAAAGCTTAAGCCTAAATGCCATTGTTATTATAAAAATGAATGCAATAAAAAAGAAACATCTAAAAGCTTTCTCCAATCCAGTCCCATTTAATGTATTGAGATACAATTCCCAATATCCCTACTGTGGTTAATTCAGTCTCTGTGTTATTCCAATGGGAGAAGTAGAAATAAATAATCCAACAGAAGTGGTTTCTCTCATTGGGGAATTTATATGCATTCTGAAAGTTGTAGCTTCTAAGTAGTTTTCAAGATCAGCAATGTGTTGAATACATGCCAATAGTCTACACTGAGAAATGAGTGACTTGGAGAAGGGACTCACAGTCCAAGAAACGTCACAACTATCCAGAAAAATCTGTGCAAATGTATTCCTGGCCACATCTGCCTCCTCTCTGAGCATGAGTCAGGGTTTCACCCCAGAACAGGGGTAACCCAGTTCTGCCTAAGTAATTATAACCATATTCAGAAATAAAGATGAAAAATCTGCAGCATTTGAAGAACCTTCAACCCAGAGCCACTCAGTATTGTCAAGATCAGCCTAAACTTCTTCCTCCCTTCCAAGATCTTACCAAGCTCCATACATGGTGATAAGACCTTGAAAATATTACTTGGTTGACTAGAGGGTCAAGATGTACAATTAAGTATGTATAGGGTCCCCCAGACCCTCTCACACCACAACCCAGTCTCCTTCTCAACATTATTTCACAAGAAGGGAAAATGAAGATGAAATGGAAATTATCCAGGATTATAGGGTCTAATAATGGCTTCTTCAAGAGAGAGGCATATCATTACTTTCCTTTCCCTTCACTTACTACCACATGAACCAAAAAAATGGCACCTCCATGAAGCTTTAATTAGTCTGGAGAATATTAATATATAAAACAGATGGCTAGGTAATGAAGCCCACGGATCTTGTCTGCTTCCTCAAGAATATATCAAATATTTCCTGTTCTGTATGCAAATAACCGGCTTCAAATAATTCATTCCGATTGGCTACTAAGAGCGAAAAGGGATTGGTTCCTTTTGAACCAATCCCTGCAGCCGCGGGAAGGCGGCAAAATCAAACAACTGTCATTGGC